>PVKS010013830.1:0-49810 GCA_004027875.1 Aplodontia rufa | reverse complement strand
CCATCACTATCATCGCCATCACCACCACCACCACCACCATCATCACCATCACCATCACCACCATCACCATCATCACCACCATCACCACCATCACTATCATCACCATCACCATCACCACTACCATTATCATCACCACCATCACCATCATTGTCATCACCACCATCACCACCATCATCACAATCATGAACACTAAATGTATGACTTTCAAAGTACACACTAGTGTGTGTACTTTATATTTACAGCACACTTGAATTCAAAGGATGCATTTCTTTATTTGCGTGGAAACATGCAATCTTTATTTTAGATTTAATTAAATTTGCATCTGAAAAAGCAGATTTACATAACCAATTTGTTCTATCCAGAGCAAAACGTTTCCAATATCTGAATATAGTCTTTAAAATTAAAGATGAATAAAAGTGCAAGTGCAGTTCCCCATCACTGCTCTGCTGGGTTCCCCAGAGGCTGCGGGACAGCTCTCAATGCACCCCACTGTGTCAGAGTGATGGCCCTGCACAACAGAGTGGCAGCAGGTGGAAGGGGAGGATGGGAGGGGTGTACAGAGCATGGTCCCTCCCAGCAGGGACAGCCCTGCAAGGTGGTGTGGCAGTAGGAATGGGGCTTGGCCCAGACTAAAGACCTGGCCCCTGGCAGCTGCTGGAGCTGGTGGCTTGTGGGCCCAGTCCAATGGCAGACAGAGCCTGGGCTGTCAATCAAGCAGCAAAACAGGACAGGGCCAGGCAAGTGTCTTCTGTCAGCTCCCAGGGCTAGGGTTGTCAGCTGGGTGTCCCCAGGTGACTTTCAAACAGTAGTATGTATATTTTATATTTAGAGCATACCTGAATTCAAAGGATCACTGTGTTCTGAGGATCACAGCCGACCTGTGACACTGAGGACAGAAACTCAGATCAATGTGACACTGGTTGGACAGTGGCTCACCAGGGCCACATGTGGCGTCAGGACACAGAGCCACCACTATCTACATAGGGAGCAAACAGGACCAGCCCCAGCACTGGCATCCCTGCATGCTTAGCCAGTGTCTCCTTGGCAGAGGGTTGTGCCATGGTGGGCCTCTGGGTGCACCAGTTGTTCCCAGGGCTGTTGGCCCCAGGTTCCTGCTTTGGGGACACCAGCTGGCTCCCCTAAGGCACCCCCAGAGGCAAGGCATCCTTGAACGATTTATGAGAACTCAGGGGACAGTGCCTGGAAATATAAACAACTTAGGTAGTAGTACCCTGGGGTGTCTTCTGGGTACTCCCCCAAATCAAGTGCTCATTCTGGGAGCAAGGCCAGGCACGGGGCTGAAACCCAGGAGCCCTGCTCTCTACCCTGAGGGTGGCATCTCCCCTCCAACAGGCACCCCGGCGACTGCTCTGTGCCCCTAGGACGCACTTGAGGTTCCCTCCTGGAGTAACTTGAAGGCCCTGCTCCAAACCCCTGGTGAGGTTATGGCCCTGGAAGGGGAGAAACTCACAGCCTGGCAGACACAGGTCGGCTGTGAGCCTCAGAACTCAGACTGTGTGACAATCACTCATCCTGCATCCTGCTGGGAGCCCAGGGGGCGGTGGAGAGTGCCCAGGGGAGTGGGACACCGGGAACAGACCAGGACCATGACAGGGGTTGTGAAACACACCTACCATGGGACCAGGAGATGCCTCAGAGCTGGCTTCTCAGGTCTGGGAGGCAGCAGCATGTAGAGGTGTAGCGGGCCTGGGGCTCTGGCAGGGAGGGGGGCGCTGCACAGAGAGGTCCTATGAGGCCTTTTTTAGCCTCTGCGAGCAGTTTTTGGTCTCCCCATGGACACGGATGCCTGACACTCAGGAAAGGCAAGCCCAGGTTTCATCTTTCAATGCATTGCTGAGCCGTGGCGGCGAGCCAGCGAGCAGCTAATGGATGCCTTCCCTGTGCAAAGCCCACCATATTTGAATTAGGCAGAGGGCACTGGGGTCTAGCTGGTAGAGGGGCACTATTTACAGACCCAGAATTTAGCCTGCATGGTGGCCATGCCTGCAACACCAGCAACTGGGGAGGCTGAGGCAGGAGGATCACAAGTTCAAAGCCAATCTCAAAATAAAAAAATAAAAAGGAGCCAGGTAAGGTGGTGCACACCTGAAATCTCAATGACTCAGGAGGCTGAGGAAGGAGGATTGCAAGTGAGGCCAGTCTCAGCAACTTAGCAAGGCTCAGTGTCAATATAAAATAAGAAAAGAGCTGGGGAATATACCTCAGTGGTCAAGTGCCCCTGGGTTCCATCCCCAGGACCAAAAAGCTTGTCAACAAAAGAATAAAAAAATCAAATAAATAAAAACGGCTAGGGATGGAGCTCAGTCATCCAGCACCCCTGGGTTTAGGCCCCAGTCAGGGGTGGGGACACCCAGCAGAGCCTGAGGGTTGGTGCTGGTCACCTGCACCATGCTTGCTCTGGGGACAGCTGGAGGAGCAGAAACTCAACAAGGGTCAGGGATGGTGGCAGGTGGCAGGGAAAGACGGTCCAGACCCAAGGTTGGGGACCTAGGGGAGAGAGCACCTTTCAGAAGAGAGGCAGGTCGGGGGCAGGTGAGTCCCGAGGCCAGGTGCATTTGGATCTGCATCCTGGAAGTGAGAAAGTGGCATTTGTGGGAGGCGGAATCCTGATGTGACCCCATGATTCCTCACCACTGTGAGGCCAAGGTGGAAACGGCAGCAAGACCTGGAGGTCTTGGAATGCCACTGAGGACCTCGAATTTCCTCCTGGGGCTGGTGGGGAGAGAAGTGGCCAACCCATACTGACCACAGCTCCTTGCTGTGCAGGGACGGGCATGGGCAAGGGAGGCCCTCCGAGCCAGCAGAGCCTCTGTGGCTCTTGCTTCTCCTGCTTTTGCTCACACAGACCTGGCCCTGAGTGCTGCTGCAGCCAGGAGGGTGGAGCCCAGGGCAGAGGCTTTAGGTCCCTTCCCTGTCCTAGCCTGGGGTCTGGGGTGGGATTCTTTGCATTCCTGCACAGGGCACAGGCCTCGGATGGTGGATGGCGGGTGAGAGGGCTGAGTCTGCAGTGTGCAATGAGGGAGGAGGAGGGAGAAGACCTGTCGGGCCTCAGCTCTGGGTGACAAGATGCAGGCCCTGGCTAGGACTCTCATGGTGAAGAGTGCTGGAAGGGCAGTGGATCCGTGGTGTGGGGGCTGGGCAGCAGGAAGCACCCAGGGAACTGGTGTGGGGGGTGTGCACTCCTACAGGCCAGGCCGGTGCCTGTTGACAGTTGCTCTACCTCCAGGTGTTTCCCCTGATAAAATGAACTCTGCCTGTCATCAAAGACCCGCTGGAGACAGGAGGTCAAAGGAAGCGGCGGGGGAGAGAACTGGCATGTGTGCAGGTGAGGGGGAGATTACTGCCCTCAGCAGGTATGGGAGGTGCTGGCGCCCTGGCTGTGGCTCTGTCCTTTCCTAGGCCAGCACACACAACCTTAGTGGGGGGCACTATTTTGGTTTTGGTCTTGGCAGTACTGGGGATGGAACCCAGCAAGCACTGTCCCACTGAGCTTCAGCCCAGCCCCCCCCAGGGTACATTCTTCTCCTAGGAGGCAGAGCCTGAGCCAAAGGCTTCTGCTAGGGTCTGCTGGAGTCTGCCAGGGTCTAACAGGGTGTTCCAGGGTCTGCTGGGGTGGGCCACAAGGGAGCAGCATGAGGGCAAGGGCCAGGTGGGATGGACAGGGCCATGGAGATTTGCCTTTGTCCCTACATGCAGCTGACTGCTGGGCAGGCCACCTCTCAGTGCCCAGGAGTCACCTACTGGCTCTCACTGATGAAGTCAGCCCTGCTGAGGAGGCACAGATGGGCGAGGGGAGGTCTCATACCTCTCCATAGCTCTGGGTATGTGCAGGGTGGGCGGTGAATGTGGGAGGAGCAGTCAGGACCTGGGAGACATCGTTGTCAAGACGCTGAACTGTGGCTCAGAGGCTGTGGTCAGTGGTCAGTGCTGTTCAATGGCATCTGATAAAGGCCCTGCCCTCACACCTCTTGGGGGAGGCTGAGTAGCCCTTCGGTTTGAGGGTGGTGTGCTGGCCCAGGGGATGAAGTTCCCTGAGACAGCCCCAGGAGTCCCCAGACTCATTGCCATGGATGGCACCCCAGGAGGCTGTGGCTGTCACAGAGGTTTTCAAGGCACCTTAAGTGGCCAGGGCACAGCATGGTGACCTGGGCAGTTAGGAAGAGCTCTCTGGGGAGAGAATTTCTGAGGTGTCCAAAGAGAATGAGGATGGGGTAGGGGTGGGGGTGGTGGCATCCCAAGTGGAGATGTGACCAAAAGTGACACACTGGTACACTCAGGGGCCCTGTGGAAGGTATGGCTGCCCTGAAACCTTGTGGGTGATTGTGCCACCCACAACTGCCATGACTCCTGGTTGCAGTCTCCTGGACCTGGCTGCTCAGGTCTCCCCTTTCTTCTCTGTTCCTGGCCAGCTCCCAGGCCACAAGAGGACCCAGTCCACCAAAGTTTTTTTGTTTTTTTGAAGAAAGAGAGGACAGTGAGAGAGAGAGAGAGAGAGAGAGAGAGAAAGAGAAGCAATTCTTATTTAGTTTTTCATGTGAATTTCGTTTCTTGGACACTTCATTGTGTACGTGGTGCTGGGGTTTGAACTCGAGTACTTGTGCATGAGCCACTGCTCCAGCTCCCATCAGGGCCTTTTTATTTATTTATTTTTAAGAGAGAGGGACAGTGAGAGAGAAAGAAAGAATCAATTGTGTATGAGGTGCTGGGGTTTGAACTTGTGTACTTGAGCATGCCAGGCAAACACCATAACTGCTGAGCCACCGCTCCAGCCTTGCCACCAGAGTTCTTAAAAATGGGCAAGTAGGGGCTGCAGCGGTGGCTCAGCAGTTTCGATGCTTGCCTGGCAAGCACAGGGATCCGGGTTCAAACCCCAGCACCATGTATACTACTAAGTGTTGGAGCAACTAAGGCCATGTGAAAAACTAAATAAAGTTGTTTCTCTCTTTCTCTGTCTCTCTCACTGTCCCTCTCTCTTAAAAAAAAATGGACAAGTAGCAATCAACTGTCTGAATGGACCACAGTCTGTCATCAGCAGCAGGTGGGCTTGCAGGAGGTGGAGCAGGAGTGCCAAGGCATTTCCAGGTCAGCTCCCCTTGCTGCTGCACCCCTCTCCCTGCCTGGCTGCAAGTAGGGGGAATTCTGGGCTGGAGCGGTGGCTCAGCGGTTACTAACAAGTGTCAGAGGAATGAAAACCACATGAAAAACTAAAATTGATTCTCTCTCTCACTGGCCCTCTCTCTCTTAAAAAAAAAGTAGGGGGAATTCTGTTTCTGAGTGTCCACCCCCATTTGACTCATTTTGTGAATGGGAGAAATCTGTATACAGCAAACCATGAAGGTGGCACCAAGGATGACTGGCAGAAGGCGGCCCCCAGAGAGAGGGGCACCTGCACAGACCTGGTAAAGGGCCTGGGGGAGCTTTAGTTCAGTGGTAACATTGTATCTTATCAGTTCCCATTGATACACAGAGGGTGGCTTGATTCTCTTGAACTGCTACATAGTTCTGCTCTGAAAGATACTCTTTTTCAGACCAGCTCCTGTAGGGGGACAATTTTTTATCTTTTGCTACTTCAATAATTATCAGACACATAGTTCTCCTTTGTTGGAACATTGCAGCAGAGTTCTGAGGCTTTCCCATCTTTTTTTTTTTTCTTTTTTTTTAAACAGAGGGACAGTGAGAGAGAAAGAGAGAATCAATTTTATTTAGTTTTTCATGTGGCTTTCCTTGCTCTGACACTGTTGCGTAGGTGGTGCTGGGGTTTGAAGTCGCCTCCTTGTGCATGTCAGGCAAGTGCCCTAACTGTTGAGCTATCGCTCCAGCTCCTGCAGCAGCTATTTTAGAGCCAAATCAGAGGGTGTGTCTGTGACAGAAAACTAGTCGGGATTTGAACACTGGGCTTCCCATGAAAGTTTGCATTTCTGGCTTTTTGGGAAAAATTGAAGGGTTTTGGCTTGTAATCAACTCACATCAGTTGACTGGTTCCCTGAGACTCCGTGGTGGTCTCTCCTGATCCTCACAGCCCCTTCCCCCAGCCTCCTCATTCCCTAATGCAGCTGTGCTTGGGACGCATGAACTAGTCCATCTACAGGGCCACGTGTCCTTCCCCTTTCCTGCCCACTTCAAGGGTAGATGGAAACCCAAGGGAGGTGGCCAGCACACCCTGGACTCAGTTACTTTAGCAAAGGTATTAAGGCCAAACCGCAGGGTGGTGGCAGGTGTGGCTGGAACAAGTCCCCAAGCCCAGTACAGACTGCACTGGGACGCAGCAGTCCGGTGTTCTGAGTCCTGAGTCCTCCCACCCCAGGTATCAGGCCTGGCCACCGTGGCTGCCCATCCAGCCTACGGGAGCACCGAGGTACCCACACTCCCCAGGGGGCGCTGCGTCCTAGTGTCTCGGGGAGCAACGTGAAAGTCGCTCCAGCCACGCGGGGCGCACTTGTGCGTGGGTGCTGCCTCAAGGAGCCTTTCTGTATCACCCCCCGCCCAGGGAGAAGCGACCCCAGCCCACCGCGCACACACGCTGAGCCGCAGTGCCAGGCTCCCGGGAGGGTGGGCGTCTTTTAGGGGCATTCTCTGGATGGAGGTGTCCCGGGTCGGCGTGGCAGCCCCGGCCTGGAGGGCTGTAGTGTGCGCGGGCGCGTGGGGCAGCGGAGGCGATGCCTGGGCGCGCCCGGCCGTCGGGGGAAGCGCGGAGGCGGGCACGCCGGGGAGGGCGGGGGCCGAGCTTATAAAGGCCCGCGGGCGGGCGGAGGGCGGGAGCACCAAGTCGCCGTCCGGCCCAGCTCGGCCTCTGCAAGGCGCGCCGCGTTCGGCCGCCGGCTGGCTGACACCCGAGCGCGCCGGGTCCCGACCGTCGGCCCCGGAGGGCGCAGCGGCCCGGCCCGAGGAGAAGGCAGCGCGCGGGTCCCTGCGGGCCAGCCGGGGGTCCTAGCCGCGCCGCGCGGCACGTGCGGAGACCCGCCCTGTGCGCCATGGTGCGCCGGTCCCCCGGCCCCCGCGCCTCCCCTTAGCGCCGCGGCGGCGCGACCCGGTCCCAGCCCCATGGAGCCGCACGTGCTCGGTGCCGTGCTATACTGGCTGCTGCTGCCCTGCACGCTCCTGGCGGGTGAGTGCGGGGCGGGTGGGCGGAGGACCGTCTTGGCTCCCCATGTCCCGGCCCGGCCACCGAGCGAGGCCGGCTGGGGCGAGGGTGCGCGCGGGTGGGAGGACGCGGAGATTCCCCGGGACGCGCGGCCCCGGACGCCCGCATTCCAGAAGCATGAGAGCGCAGGCGGCCTCGGCGGGCCCGGCGCGGGGTGGAAGGGCGGCGGCGAGGTGCACCGCGGGCGCCCAGGACCTTGTGCCGCGGTCTCTGCCCGGGCGGAGCCTGGGCGAGGGGCCTGTTTGCGCCTAGGGGAAGGACCGCAGCGGTGGGGAGGGGAGCAGGAATCTCTTTTTCTCTTTCTTGTTTAAAAAAAAAAAAAGTGCAAACTTGCATCACGACTTCCTGACCAATCTGGGAGAGGGCGGCTTCCTGCCTGGAGCCGTTTAATTTGGAGTTTTCCTAGCAGAACTCACGTCCAGCTCTGGGCACAGCCCCTGGCCCTGCCCCCGGCGCTGGTCTGAGGCAGTCCCTTGCTTTGGAAAAGTACTTAGGGTTCCTCCTCTTCCTCATGAGCTTTTTGGCTCAGTTCCAGAGGACCTGGGACAGGCCTATATGGCCTGGGCTGGCGCAGGGACCTTCCTGCAGGCTGTGACCTGGTGTCAAAGCTGGGGCTCTAGAACCCTGGCACCATGTCCCCTGGTTGTCCCGAAAGCACAATGCCCTTTCTTGGTGTTCTGCAGCGAATGCCTCTGCCCTCCTCCCTGCCTGGCCCTGCCCAGGGCACAGTGCCCAAGAAATCACCCCTTCACCATCTCTCTGGTCAGCTCCCCACCACATGTGACCATCTGCACAGCCTGAACTCACCCGAAGAGGCAGAGCCATTTGCACTTGTGAAAGTCTGTGGTGCAGGAACCCATCAGTCTCTTCCAGAGCGCTTGCTGCCCCTCCTGGGAGTTTGCTGCCCACTGTTCTAGGTAGCCAGGTAGGAATGGGCTCCCATGAATGCGGAGGCCTGGATAGATGGTACTTTGATTTGTAGCAAGAAAAGGTGGCCAGATATGGGGAAAATTTCCAAGGCAGGAATCAATGGAAGCCATTGAGATTGGAAAGGAGGGCTGTGGAAGCTGCCCCAAGTGTCCATGCAGCCTGGAATCTGCTGAGGAGTGTGCCAGGTCAGAGGCCCAGAGTGTTGGCCTGTTCTCCCCCTGCACCTGTAGAAAGCCAGAGGACCAGGACAAGTGGCTTGGGCCCTGCACAGTGTCAGTTTAGAAGCAGCCTAGGGACTGGTGACCGAAACTCTCTTAAAGGGGCAGGCTCACCTGAGACTCCCAAGGCCCCTGCAGCCTCCTTACTTAGGCTTCAGAGCCTTGGTTCAGAAGCACCTGGGCCAGGCTTAGGCAGTTTTTCCATTTTCTTTCTCTGAGTAGGAGGGAAGGCTTCTTCCTGAAGGTGTGTCCTCTGCCACAGTAGATGGTCCTTGAGGAGAGGGGCAAAGTCTTCTCTCACTGGCCAGATGGTAAATATTTTACATCATGAAGTATTCTTCTGATATTTTTTCCAGCCATTAGAAATGTAAAAATTGTTGCAGTACCAGAGCAAGCAGCAAGCAAGGCCAGGTCAGGTGGGAAGCAGCCTGTGACCCCAGGGACAGCAGGGGCTGCAGCTTCCTGGCTCCTTGCTGCATTGCGTGGGCTACACAGGGAAGCATTGACTGGGTAGGATGGAAAGGTTTCGTCAGCTTGGGGGTGTCCCACCCAGGCTGCCTGTTAGTCACCTGGGGAGCTTTGAAAACTATTGATGACTAATTCTGTACTTTCCCTAAACCTAAAATTGCCCCCAAACAGTCTATTCATGAAAAAAAGCACTGATGCCCAGGCCACACCCCACCCAGTTCTGTGCTGGGCCTGGGGCTCGTCCTGCGGCATTTTCCTTAAGCTGCCCAGGGAGGTGGACACAGAGCTGGCAGAGCCCCGCCTGGTGACACCTGAGACTGTCCGCCTCCCTGGCCTTGGGTGTGGGTGGCTCCAGAGGGACCCATTTGCTGCCCGGCCGATGTCAGGGCCCAGCTGGCCTGGCTGGAAGTAGAGGGTTCTGTCCTCTCCCAAGGGCTCCCTCACTCTCAGGAGGGCTGCTTCTCTGGCATTTTGGAAACAAGGCCTTCAGGGTTAGTCAGCTTGTGCTGTGTAGGGATTGAGTCATTCTTGGGCACCCCCCTCCACAACACTGCCCATATAGGATTACCACCTGAAAAGCCAGGCAGAGAGCTGCTCCTGCTACCTGAGGACTGGGACCACCTTGGGCCAGCTCACCTGTTGTTCCAGAGCTCTGGGTGATCTGGGCCCAGAGCTGCAAGCTTTCAGAGAGGTTGAGGTTGAGGAAGGACACATGCTTATTGGGGAAGGGGCCACACCTCCCGGATCCTGGCCTGGCCTTCAGCAGTGTGTAGGGTGGTGACGCCCTGACTGGCAAACAGCTGTGTTTTGGCAATGTGGCTTCTGCTTTTGGGACGCCCTGCAGCACAGGTTGGTGGGCATGCCCAGCCCACTAGGGGCAGCACCTGGGTTGGCCCGACTGCACGGAGATGCGTTTCATGGGCATGTGTCGTCCTTTTGAGGGTGTCTTTGCTGTCCTTGCTACCCTGGGAGGCAGTTAGGAGCAGCCTGGACTTGTCAGCAATTATGGGGTAGCTCAGCTCTACTATTCCTGGTAGGGCGAGAGGACCCTAGTGAGGATCCCAGGGAGCTCAACATTTGTGGGTGGCCAGTGCCAGAACTGGGCTGAGGTCTCACTTCCCACTGCAGCCCTGGGGGCTTCCTGCTGAGCTCAGCTTCCTGTGTGGCAGAGGGGAGGGCCGTTGCCTCCAGGCTGGGCTGGAGGCTGAATGAATAAGCAGAACCAGGAGCCCAGGGCTGTGTGTACGTATAAGTGTCTGTGTCTAGGGAAGGGACTGGGACCCTGGAGCTGAGACTGGATCACTGGACTTCCCGCAGGTGGTGTCCCCCCTACCCTGGGTGCCTGGAGAGTCCAGGTCCAGAGGAGTCCTCCTTGCTGGGGTGGGTGGTGGTGCTGGTCCCTGATCCTGGCCCCAGGCTGCTTCCTGGGCGGGTCTGTCCTACACTGACAGAACACTACTGTTGCTAGCTATGGAGGGGTGGGCCCCCTCCTTCCAGGACCCAGCTAAAAGTGTGTCCTGCAGATCCTGACCACTCTGGCCTTTGATGACCTGCTTTCAACAATCTGTTACTTGTTTCAGAAGTATATAATTAGGCATTTGAGTCTTTATATATGCTTTTCTTATATTTTGTCCTTGTGGTAAAGAATCTGAGCAGTGAATGTGCAGCACAGAGCCCGTGTACCCCTGTGGTGTGGTGGACTCTATGTATTTGTTTTTCCTGAAGGCAAGCAGCAGTGACTAGTGAGGGGGCTGGGTGCGGGGCGCCGTCAGAGTTGTAGTGCTCTGTCCATCTGAGCCTTGGGCTTTCCTGTAGCCTGGGTCTTGGGGTGGGGCACAGCTCAGCTGTCCAGCCTCCTCTTGATTAGGAATCTGGGCTGCAGGAAGTTCATTCTCTAGCCCAAGATCCCAAGAGGGGAAGTGAGAGCCAGGGTGGGAGTGAGGTTTTCTCCTTCCCAGGGTGAGTATTCACCTTCTGCCACAGGTGTACCTGCAGGAGGTCCTGGGTGGAAGGTTGCTGGGAGGACAGAGGGAGGTGCTGGGAGGGTGTGCTGCGGGGCGGAGGCCCAGCTGACTTGTCTGGAGTGGTTCTGGAGCTTCTGCCTTGCTCTCAACTTGCCAGGCCCTCACCCTCTTTCTGGGCCTGTTCCCCCCCCCCCCCACCAAGAGACTATGAAATCTTAGGGGCTTGGCGGTTACAGCGCTTGCCCAGCATGCACAAGGACGCGAGTTCAAACTTCAGCACCATGTATACAGCAAAGTCTCGGAGTAAAGAAAGCCACATGAAAAACTAAATAAAATTATTTAAAATAAAATTTTTAAGGTGCTTCCAGGTCTCTGATCTCTGGTCTCAGGCTGTGGATCTCACACCCAGGTTGCAGAATAGGAGTGGAGCAGCCCTCCCAGGAGAAAGGGAAGGCCAAGGCTGGCTTCCCCGTTCCCGGGGGCGGGGTTGCTGGGCTGAGCACTTCCCCAGATGTGGGGCAGGCAGGGCCAGGCGTTGGCGGTCAGCAGCCAGGTCAGGCCTCCAGGGAACAGAATGGAAGGGGCCACCCACCATGGGGTTCCTCGAGCACACAGGCCTGGAAGGGTGCTACCTCGCTCACACTTCTCACACAGAAGAGTCCCCGCGGGTGGCTGTAGCCTCTGCACAGCACCCACTGGCTGGCCCTGGGTCTCTTCCTGCTTCCTATAGATTTGCTCGTGTCTGTGTAGTGTGGGAGGAGCACTGGGTGGGGGCCAGGAGCCAAGTTCTGGTTTGAGCCCCTGGGTGGTGGCGTGAGGGCTGTAGCTCACCACCTCCCTCTCACCTGGCCGAAGGGTTCTGCAAGTGTCCCAGCGGGGTCCACAGTATGCAGCAAACAGCACCCTCCAAGGTGGGGTGCCCAAATAATGCTACCCCAACAGGGCCCCCCAAGAATACCATCCAAAACACAATGCCAGGAATGCTGCCTACGACAGGGTCTCCCAGGCCCCTATCTGAAGTGAGCAGCTGAGTAGGTAGACTGGCAGGAGGACTAGGCTGTTGCATCTGGTACTGTTCCCTGAAGGCCAGGCCACCTTGGGTGTGCAGAGGAGATGGTGGTGGGGGATGTGGGACTGGGGAGAGTGGGCAAGGGTGGGGAGGTCCAGTCTGGCTTGAAGGAGGGTGTGGCAGTTGGGCCAAAGGAAGGCGGCTTGGAGCTCCCGGGCCCCACACCAGGGAGCCCCTCAGTCAAGTCCTTCTGCCTCTGGAAGGACCTGAGCTGGTGGCCTAGTGGATGGTTTGCTGTTGGAGGTGGGCGTTTCTAGGGGGTGACTTTAGGGTCCAGTCTCCTGGGAGGAAGTGGGAGCAGGAAATGCCCTCTTTGGGCCACGGAGCAACCTCTTGTGGGGGAGTCAGGGAAGGTCCTGAAGCTGGATTCCCTGCCCCCCGGTTTTGTTTTGTTTTGTTTTAAGAGAGAGGGACAGTGAAAGAGAAGAGAGAATCAATTTTATTTAGTTTTTCGTGTGGCTTTTGTTGCTCTGACACTTCGTTGTGTATGTGGTGCTGGAATTTGAACCCATGTCCTTGTGCATGCCAGGCAAGTACCATAAATGCCAAGCCACTGCTCCACCCCTCCTACCCCCCAGCTTTAATTTGTTTTTAGTTTTTATTTTGTGGTACCAGGGGTTGAACTCAGGGGCAATGTACCACTGAGTCACATCCCCAGCCCTTTTTATTTTTTATTTTGAGACAGAGTCTCACTAAGTTGTTTAGGGCCTTGCCATATTGCTGAGGGTGGCCTCAAGTTTGTAATCCTCTTCTCTTAGCCTCCCAAGCCACTGGGATCACAGACATGTGTCATTGTACCTGGCTTGCATTTAGTTTTAATTGTAGTCAACCCCTTATCCCCAGGGAATACGTTTGGAGACCCCTGGTAGATGTCAGGAACCTCTGATAGCACCAGATTCCTCTGTGTTGTGCTTCTTCCTGTGTGTGCGTACCTGTGGTGAGATTCAATGTGAAACCCAAGCACAGAGATTGACCACAATAACTAATCCTAAAGCAGAGCTGTAATAAAAGTCACTCACGCTTACGCGATGTTTGTTTCTGGAATTTTCCACTTAATGTTCAGACTGTGGCTGACTAGGCACCTGACACCCAGGTAAAGGGCTGCTGTAACAGGTAGTGGGCACTTTTTATGAAAATGTGAAGTGTTTAGTCAGATAGTCCCCAATCCCCTTTCAGCCCTTCAGCCTCTGGTCCCACCTGTCTTGGGCCTGGGCTGGACCCCTGGACTCCTGCTCCAGGCCTGTGGGCCCCTCCTCATGGCCACCGACTGCTCCCGGGCCTCCGGGTATGTGCAGTGCTATTCTTTTGCAGGCATTTCTCTGGAGAGGACGCTGGGTCCCACGGCGAATGAATGTCTCATTTGTGCATGAGGACCTGACGCTGTACCCAGGCTGTCACTTTACATTGGGCACTTAGGGAACCTGGCCATCCTGGGGCAGTGAGTGTCGAGAGCAGTGGGCCTCACCAGCTGTCTGGCCAGATCAGCCTTCCCTGGTGACACTGGTGTGTACAAACACAGGCTCGGCCCTACAGCTTCTCAGGATCCTCTGCTGAGTGGGGTGGGTCAGTTTTTCTGGTGTGTTTTAATGACATAATTGTAGGGGGTATTTTTAGGTTCCCTCTAACGGGCCGGCCGGGATCAGTGTGGCTGTTGACCAGGGTCTGTCTGCACATTGTTTTCCTCCATGGGTATATATAGCTGGGGCCACTTCTTCCCTGGGTTAGGCTACAGTGGATGGTGACCTGTGGTTTCCTTTGCCATTGGACAGGCGGCTAAAATGGGCTCGGGGAGTCTGCAGACTGTGAGAGCAGGGAGGGCCATGCCCTCATTGCCAGCCCACGAGCCTTGCACTGGGAGAAGCTGTCCCAGGCCCCCGTTGAGGGTGTGAGAGGAACAGTCAGGTGGCACACTGCTCTGACCTCACAGTGCCCATATGTGTTAGGCCCGCCCTCCCTGTGCATCTCCTCTCCCCTCCTGTGCATCTAGAAGCCACCTGCCTTGGCCATCCTTCCTGGGAATCCTCAGGGGGAAAATTGAGTTGTGATGGAAGTAAACCGCAGGGCCCACAGGAGGCTTGTAGCTGGGGACCCAGGGGGCACAGCAGAGACCAGGTGGGTTGCAGGGAGGCTGCCTTCTGAGAAGGAGCCTCATGGGCTGCTCGCTTTACCTCCAGGGAGCCCCTAGGCTGCATCCCAGGTCCCCAGTGCCTGGCAGTACCAGGCAGGCTCCCTGCCTTGCATCTGTTGATTTCTGTTTATGCTTGGAACACCGTCTAATACAGCACATCATTGTAACAACATCAGGGAGTTTTCAAAGGGAAACGAAATCATCCGTTCCACTACCCCTAGCTAAACAGCTGTTTCTATTTTTCAGCTTCCTTTCTAGCCATTTGGGGGCCAGTCACAGCGATTGCCGCATGGCACAGTGTGCCAGGCTTCCTGCAGGCCTCTGTGCTGTGCAGAAAGAGGAAGGTCGGAGGCTGCCCAGCAGGCCGGTGGGTGCACTGCCGCCTGGCCAGGCTTGGACTCGTACTCAGATGCAGGTTCCCGAGCTGCTGTGGGCTGCAGCTCTCCAGCTCCGTCTCTGCCTGTCCAGGTGGAGTCAGGCACTGTGGCCTGGGACTCCCTCCTCTTTACCTGACTTTGTCCAGCTGCCTTTCCGGTGACTGGTCACTAGGAAAGCTCAACGTGGCCTTCCCAGCCCCTCTCCAGTGCCTGGTGCGCCCTCCGGCCTGGGCAGACACAAAGTCTCTATGCTCTCCCCACCAGGGAGCTGCTCATGTCCACAGGGCATGGGGCCTTCACTCTGGCCTGTCAGTGTTGAGAGGCTGGTGGCTGGCTGGGTCACAGGGGCTGGTGGTGAGGTGGCCTCTTGCCTGGACGCCTGCTGTTTCCCTTTCTCACGTCCTTTGTGAAGTCTCTCTTCGGGCTTCCAGCCAGTTGGGTTCTCTATGGATTCTGGACTCCAGCTCTATCAGTGTGCTGTGAGCTGTGGCTGTCCCTCCTCCCTGCATGACTTCCCTGTGTGCCTTTTTTTTTTGGATATTGGGGATTGAACCACGGAGCTACATCCCCAGCCCTGTGGATTTTTATTTTGAGACAGGATTTGAGCCTCCTACCTCAGCCTCCGAGTGGCTAGGGTGACAGGTGTGGTAACTTGACCCTGCCTTGTTTGGTCTCAGTGGCATGGTTTAAGGAGCAGGCATTTTTAGCTTAGGTGACCGTCCGGCTAACTCACACAACTGATGTCTAAAAAGCTGCCTTCCACCCAGAGTGTCCTCCTGCCCAGCCTTCCACCCCTGTCCACCAACCTGCTCTTGCTGGACCTTCAAACCCAGTCAGATGTCACTCACCAAGGGCCTCCAGCCACACCCGCCAGTCCCCTTCCCACATTCACTCTTGTCATGGGTGTCGTGGGCATAACAGGGGCTGCCCACCTCCAGCGTGGCCTCCCTGTGCTGCCTGAGGCGCCTGTAGAAGTCTGTTGGATGAAGCAGCATTCTGTAAGCTGTTATAGGGTGACCGCAGGCTTCCTGACTCCTCTGCTGTCCTTGTCCTCGGCATCATGTGGGTCACCCTGCGCACTGCCCATTTCTCTGCCATCCCCTGCTATGTTCTCAGGAGTTTGCATCATCGCATCTGGGCGCTCAGCCTCTAGGGAGCCCTGGTGGTCCAAGAGGCCCTGGCCTCCACAGCCACCATGGTGTGCAGGGGAGCTGTCCCTGAGACCTCACACCCTATCCTCATTTGGGGCAGCCAGGCCCCAGGGGTATGCATGGTGTCTTCTGAGGCTTGCACTGAACTCCTGCTGGTCCAGCCAAGCCCATCCCTGTTTCTCCTTCACTTCATGAGTCAGGGCCACTGGACCTGTGTCCTAGCGCTCAGGTGGGCAGGAGCAAGCCTCGTGGACACTTCCCCTCCTCAGCCCCACGGTCTTAACCCTGCTCCCTGCCTGCCACTTTCCCTACAGTCTGTCTTAAGGCCTGGTCAGGGCCCAGCTGGGATCCACCTTCTTGTGGCTGGAAGGGAATGCCAGGAGGAGGCGACCGGGTGGGCGCTGTCCCAGGTCTCGGAGGTCACGCCCACCCACCCTGCCTGGTAATGTGTTCCTGTGCTGCTGTGGGGGCCACGTTCCAGACCTTATCAGTGGGCACAGACCTTCCTGGCCAGGGGAGGGGGCAGCTGGATGGGCCCCAATCTCCAGAGGTCAGAGTGTGAGGGAGGAGGCCTGCAGGGCTGTAGGGACGAGGGGGAACCTTTAGGGAGCTGATGGTGGTCAAGGGGTGGTGGCATGTGAGGGATGCCCAGCAGGACCAACGTGGGCCCCAAGTGAGGGGTAGCCTCCCTCTGGAGCGGTCACTGTTCCCTGGGCCTGTTTGCTCCGTGATCTTGGCAAGGGGCCTCCTGCCTCCCATTTCTCATCTTCTCAGATGGGTACATGATACGGCTTCCTCATAGCACTTTCCCACTGTGAGCCCAGGGAGTGTGTGAGCCCCTCAGAGGAGGCTGCAGGCAGGTGCCGGATCCCAGAGGACACTGAGCGGGGTCTGGTGTCACTAGGCTGCTCTGGACCCCCACTTCCAAGACAGCCTGAATGAGAGGCTGACCATCTCCTTCCCATCCACTCCTGCTGCTCTGGTCACTAGGCAGCTTCCGCCCTTTCCGCTTCTGGCCCTTGGAGTCTGGGGGTGTCAGTGGCCATGACTCCAGGGAAGGCTCCAGCTGCTGTCCAGCCCCCTCGGCATCTGGCCAGGCTCAAGGTGAATGAGTGAAACAGGGCCACAGCGTCCTGATGATGGAGGGAGCCCCTCTGCTTCCACACCTCCCCCTCCGCTCACTGCTTCTGCAGCCCGTTCAGGGGAGGCCCAGGTGGCAGGAGCAACTCCGCCAGAGCCACAGGAGCTTCTGGGCCACAGCCACATCACATTGCAGCCCAGGCTCTGCGTGGGGCTGGGGTGTTTGAGATGGAGTGTCCCTCTGGTCAGTTGCTGGAGGGGCGACTGGCCCTGTGCAGGGCAGTGCTGCCAGAGCAGGTCCCATGTCTGCCTTTGCCACAGGCGATGGGAGGACCAGGGTGGGGCATGGACAGGAGAGGCCTGGAAGGCACCCCCACTCCAGAGGAGGGGGAAAGAGAAGCTGGGCCATGGCGACTCTGCTCTAGGTACTTCCCTGGGATATCTCTTGTCCCCCTGCCTGTGGACCAGTCCTTGTGGTGTGAGCATGGGCAGAGGGACCTCAGCCCACAGGACTTGCAGGGCTGTGTGTTTGTCACTGTTATTTGTGACATTCCAGTTGTTCTGAGTGGCAGCTATGGCCGAGGGTGGGCCATCCCAAAGGCCAGGCACTATCATCTGGTGGCATCTCAGGGTGTTGGGAGCCTGAGAACCATGGTTAGTAAGGCTGCACTCTTCTCCCTCTGCCACTCAGGGCAGTTGGGTCTGCAGATGGGGACAGCTTGGGGCTGTCACATCCCTTCAGACTCCTACTTGAGATGTGGCTGAGTCCCAGCTCTGCTGCTGGGTGCCTTGGGTGACATGTATAGCCTCTCTGAGCTTTTGAAGGCAGGTCCAGGTGCAGCCTTCTGCATGTGGCAGGCCATCCTCACGGAGCAGGTGTGACGGAGCTGCTAGCTGACACCTGGCCAGGCAGGTCCAGCACCAGGACTGTTCCGTTGGTGGGGACTTGCCCTCCTCAGGTGATTACTTTGTTTTTGTTTTTGTCTCCAGTTGTAAGATTAGTGCCTGCCCCGCTGGACCCTGTGGCTCCAGGAGAACCTGCTGGGTGACGCAGGTGGCAATACCTTGCAGAATCCCACTTTGTGTGAACTGGGGCTGCTGCTCCACCCTGACCTCGCTCTCCCCACCTGCGGCATTTGTGGCAGCCATTCGCTCTGTCACTCTGTCTCAGGGCAGCGAGGGGCTGCGTGCCTGGAACACTGTGGTCTCCTGGAAGCTCTTGCCCTTGGGCTATGTTGGCACCTCCCAGGCGAGCATGCTTTGGAGAGCCTGGGCGTGGCCTGCATTGGAGACCTTGGTGACCTCCTGCAGCTCGGACACCCTGCTTTGGGTCAACCCTGTGGCTTTGCTGCTCAGACAGGAACCATGGCTTGGGATGGTGTGGTACAGCACCGGCTGCAGCTGGCTGGCCTGGTCACAGCAGGCGAGACACCGAGTATGCATTGGTGGCTGCTAGATGAAGGGTCCAGGTTGTTCTGAGACCCCAGGGGCAGAGGCACAGCCCCCACCCCTGAAGTTGGAGCAGGTCTTGGGAGCCACAGTCCCTTTCTGTCTGCACCCATCAGCAGCACCCAGGAAGGACCCTCAGTGGTCTGCGCACAGCTCTTTGCCCATACTGGCCCTGGGAGAAGCAGCGTGCAGCAGCCTTTGGGCAGGGCCACCACAAAAACGGAGGGGACTAGTGGCCCATCCCAGCCCTGGCCCTACCTGGCCTTCACTGTTTTCCTCCACAGGAGCCACAGAAACCTTCCTGTGCCAAGCCCAGCGACCTGGCCTGGGATGGGGCTGGTTCCCATACCCGTTAGGTCTCTTCCCTCCTGGAGGCCAGAGCCTGCAGGGCCCAGGTTCCATCCTGACCCATACAAGTGCACAGGAGGCCTGACTGGGCCTCTGTGATCTGGGGAACAGGCTGGTCAGTCTCAGAACTCCTTGACTCAGCATCCCCGATGCTGCCCAGGGACTCAGGGACAGTGCTGACCCAAGTGGGTTTTCATGCTGTAAGGAAAGTAACCTGGGGGGGATTGGAGCCGTGGCTCAACAGTTACCTGGCGTGCACGAGGACCTGCATTCAAACCTAGTACCTCTTACACAACCAAGTGTCGGAGCAAAAAATAACCCACAGGGCTGGAGCGGTGGCTCAGCGGTTTCGGCGCTTGCCTGGCAAGCACGAGGCCCCGGGTTCAAACCCCAGCACCACGTACACAACTGAGTGTTGGAGCAACCAAGGCCATGCGAAAAAAACTAAATAAAGTTGTTTCTCTCTTTCTCTGTCTCTCTCACTGTCCCTCTCTCTTTAAAAAAAAAAAAAAAAAAAAAGTAGGAGTTTAAAAAAAAAATAACCCACATAAAAAACTAAATAAAATTGATTCTTTTACTGTCCCTTTCTCTTTAAAACAAACAAACAAACAAACCTGGGGCTGGAGTGGCGGCTCAGCTGTAGAGCACTTGCCTGGTACATGCCAGGACTCAGGTTCGATCCCCAGCACCACATACACCACCAAGTGTCAGAAAAACAGAAATCAGACGGAACAATAAATAAAAATTGACTCTTAAAAAGAAAGGAAGTGACCTGGCCAGGGTGGGTGGCACACACCTGTTATCCCAGCAATACGGGAGGTTGAAGCAGGAGGATCAAAAGCTCAGGGCCAACCTAGTGAGATCCTGTCTAAAAATAAAAAGAGCTGGCTCAGTGGGAGAGCACCCTGGGCCCAACCTCCAGTGCCACCCCCAAAAGAACTAATGTGGATTCTGCTTAGGTGCCAGGAACCTTATGTATAGGGCATCTCACTTGGTAATCTTGGAAATAAACAGGGTTGGCATTCCCACTTTACACATGGAGAAACTGAGGCCCAGAGAGGACAGGGTGCAGGTGGAGCCAGGCCCTGGCCAAGGCTGCTGCTCATGACCCTAGCACTTCACTACCTGCCCCTCATGGACAGCAGCCCCTGGGTTACAGCTGTCTCTGCAGACTGTGGAGGCCATGCCATGGGGGTTCTGGCTGAGAGGCAGTGGTTCCTTGCTTCCAGGAAGGGACCCATTGATCCCTGGCCTCTCCCTGGGAAGGACAGACGAGGCTGAGATGGAGGTTCTTGGTCTCGAGGGTCAAGGCTGTTGGAGGAGGCTGCTGCTTCTGCCACACTGGACTGAGGGAGCCCTCACCCTGTGGGGGCTGTCACTGTGGCCCTGCGAATCCCTGGGGACATCTGTCGCTTGCTTCACTGTTAGGAATTAGATTAGTTTTCCATAAAAACAGGATGTGGCGGGCAAGAGGGCAGCCGGCCATCATTTTTCTCACTCCTCTTTTTCCAGGAACTGAACATATAGCCTTTGGCCAGGACTGTCCCTGTGTCCACCCCGCCTCCCCCATGCAGGGAACAACCAGCTCTCTGCTCTTAAGTGGCTACTTAATCTGCTTCTCCTCCCGGCCCGGGAGTTTATTACATCGCCAGGAGCCAGGGAGCCTCTGTGGGGACTCCGCCAGCTGTCCCAGGCTGTGCTGCGATGTTGGAGGAGGGCGGCGGGCAGAGCAGGGTGGGCACCCCACCCCTCCCCACACGCCCACAGGGGCATGGGGGTCCCAGGGGATCTCTGCAGCTTCCCCAGGACTGAGGAGCCGCGTCCTCCTGTGCTCGCTGCTGGGGGCTGTAGGAGCAGTCCTGGGGGCTTGGAAGGGGTGTGATCCTGGCCTCCTCAGGAAGTCTGGGAAGGCTGGGGTGTACGAGGCTGTGGTTTTGATTCATGAGCGATGGGTGTACAGAGGGGCTGTCCCTCGTTCCCTGTTTCTCTGACTCTAGAGTGGGACAGCTGGGTAGAGCCCTGAAGTCCAGGATAGCTCAGTGGGGAGGTTCAGTTGCTCCTAGCTGTGTGGCTCTGGCCTGTGGCCTGTGGGGACTTGATCTGGGCACTGTTCTTCCTCTGTAACTGGGACAGCAGTGGTGCCCTCCTTAGGTGACGGTGTGACATGGCTCTTCCTACACGTGCAGAGGGCCTGCTTGTTAGCTGAGGGACGGGGCTTCCAGGAAGGCTGGCCTCAGGAGGAAGCCTGCAGGAGGTGCTCCCTGTCCTCTGCCCTCCTGGCCAGGGCTGGGCCTCTGTTGCTGCTCTGGAGGGATGGGAGCTGTCAGGGCTCCCCTGTAGGGCGGGCTGGGCAGATCTGTGCAGGAGGCAGGGCCCTGGCCCAGGAGCCCAGGTTTTGTTCATTCCAGCCCCAAATACCAGGGCCACAGGCCCAGTCTGCCCTTGGAGTTGACCTGGTGAAATTCCAGAGCTCCAAATGGCTCTTTCCTGGAAGTGTTGTTCTGGGGAGGGAAGGGGCACCGTGGGAAGATGGCCGCAGCACCCTGGCTCAGGCTGCACAGGGGGCGGGAGTTGCTTGACAGACAGCCTGGCAGGCAGGGTTTCCTGAGTTCTGACCGCTACCTGAGGTCACACTGAGCCCCAGCTGCCTTCTGTGTGTCTCTGTATTTTAAAGATTTGAAAGTGAAGAAGGAAAGAACTGACTAGAGGCCTTTCACAAAAGGGAGATCGAGGCCCTGCTCTGCCTGAGGTGCCCGCTGGCCCTGCTGCTGCTCTGTTCCGGGTGAGCTGAGCCCACCAGGCTGGTTGTTATGAGCTGGTGTGTTGATTTTTCCCTGGTTCATTTCCTGAGAGTGTTGGATTTCCACAGCATGGGTGGGGCCTTGGCTGTTCCCGGCCCCCTGGGCAGGGACGCCTGTGCCTACCTGTGTGTTTCCTTTGAGGAACAGGCTCACGTGATTGTGGGCTGGCAGGTCGGAAGCCACAGGTGGGCGGCCTGGAAGCTCCTGAGATGCTGCTGCCCCCTTCAGCTCCAGGGAGGCCCCCACACAGCCCAGAGGCTTGCTTTCGGCAGCCTGCTGATTGAAATGTCAGCCTCAGCTGAACCTGCCACGCCCGCTAGGGCTGGTGCTGATCTATCTCTGCGCCCCACCACCAGCTGAGCTGTGACAGACACAGTGCCCTGGTCACACCTCCTAGCTCCCAGGCTGGGTGTGGAATCTCGGCTTCCTTATCCCACCCAGAAACAGTGCGTGGGGTCCCCAGCCAATCCGGTCCCCTGGCCAACTGCAC
Source organism: Aplodontia rufa (assembly GCA_004027875.1). Lineage (NCBI taxonomy): Eukaryota > Metazoa > Chordata > Mammalia > Rodentia > Aplodontiidae > Aplodontia > Aplodontia rufa. The sequence goes on along the minus strand of PVKS010013830.1, from coordinate 28,175 downwards.
CATGTGGGCGCATGCTGCTGGGGAATTCCTGGGGCAATGTCCTCTTGGGAGCAGGATGGTCCTCGTGCTGGGACACCCAGCATCACCCCCCATTTAACAAAGGGAGAGCAGGCCATGGTGGGGGCTGAGCTAGGAGCAGATGCTGTCCCCTGCTGAGCTATGTGGAGCTGGGTGGACCTGCGCCGAGCCCTGCCCCAGCGCCCTCATCCCAGGAAACCGCCCTGCACCCGCCCCCAGCTGGGCTGCCTCCCAAGGGGCCAGTGACGTCACCTCCTGCCCTGCTCACCAGTGAGAGGTGGCCAGGTAGCATTCCTCCCTGGGTGCCAAGAACGCCCTGAAGATGGAGAGCAGGATCAGCTTGTGGCCGGGTCCTGGGGCCGCTTGCACAAGCCAGACTGGATGGGCTGAGAGGCTCAGGGTGCTGCGGGCAGGGTGAGTCACCAGGTAGGGGCCCTGAGTCAGCATCCAGTCTTGAGTCCTGGGTTGGCACTGCTGAGGAACGTTGGACAGCTGGAACTGCCTAGGTCAGGCAGCCCTGGCCCTGAGGGAGGCAGTGAGACCGTGTCCAGCACCAGAACTCCTGTGGATCCCGTCACTTCTCAGGACAAGTGCTGGGTGTCATCTTTAATGGACACCAGTGTCTATGCCCCAGGGAGAGACAGCTGAACAGAGGCCACAGCCAGTGAGCCCAAGGGTGGCCTCCATGTGCCATGAATGATCACGTTAGAGAGCAGCTCATTGTATGGCTGAGGTGTGATGTTCACCTCTAGTGAGTAGCGCAGGTTGATTTTGGTGGCCAGTTGTGTGGCCTGCCACCTGCTTTTCCCACGGGACCCTCTCAAGAGTCTATGTCTCCATGGGGGACGCACTGCTCCCCAGATATGTGGCAGAGCCAGGTGGGGTGGTATGGTCTGGGAGGTGCACTGTGCAGCCTTGGGGGTATGGATCTGGGCACAGCAGAGCTCAAAGGGGACAGTGGCCGCTGAGGGTTCTCCCAGGACAGGGCCGGCCTCCACATAGCCTCCACCCAGGGCCTTTGCATTTGATGCTCCCCTGTCAGAGTTCTCCAGTCCCCCTCCTGCCCCCATGCCCAGCCCTGGCATCCAGCTCCAGTACCCCCTGGCTGACGCCGGCAGCTGAGGACCTTGGCTCCCCTCTCCATCGTTGCTTCACGCCACACCTGGCCCGCACTGGACTGACCCCAACGCATGATCAGTCCTCATCCTCCGGTCTGGCCCTGAGGGTTCAACCAACCACAGAACAAAACTTCTGAGAAGTTCCAAGAAACAAAACGTGAATGTGCCACAAGTGGAGCAATTTGCCGCACCCGTGTGCAGGGGCAGCAGGGGTCACATCTGGCCTGGCCCCCTGGGGCCTTGGCCCTTTCCAGCCCTGCTCATGGGAACTTCCTTCACCCTGCTTGTCACTCCTGTGTGGCTGCGTCTCTATGGAACCTGGGCAGGCTTTTCTCATTGTTAAGGAAGCAACGCGTGTCAGCCACATCGTGTGGCACTGAGATGCCCAGAGCCGCCAAGCTGCACCATCGTGTGGTTTGGTGTCTGGGGTCCTGGAACATCTCGCTCGCAGGTATTAAGGGAACTGTGCTTGTTATCTGGGGGAATGTGTGCATCTGGATCCCACCCTGGCTCACGCCCATTGCTCCTCCCTGCAGTGTGTGGTGTGGGGTTGGGGGAGAGCCCTGCTGGGCCCTCTCATGGCCCCACGGCCTGGCGTGGAGTGTGGAGGTGGAGAGCCTTCCCTGGGAGGAAGGCAGGTGCTGCCCTTGGTGCAGGGCCTGAGCCCCAGGGTTCTGCTGTCACCCCGTGGAGGAGCCCTTCTGCCCAGGGGCCTCTGCGAGAGGTGCTGGGTGGCCCCGGGCCTGGATGGCCCAGGTACATGGGAAGGGGCTGTCCCTGTAGGAGTTCTGCTGTCTCAATTAGCCGGGAATGCTGAGGGCGGTGGCTGCGGCTCTAGGTCACTGAGCGACTTTGTTTACACAGAGCTTGTGGTCCCTGAGGCTTCTGGAATGTGCTGTCCACTCTGGGTAGGCCAGAGAGCACAAGACTGCCAGCTGTGACCCTCTGCACATTCTTGCAAAACTGGGCCTCGTTGAGGGTTCCTGGTGACAAGGTGGGGGTGCTCAGCACCTTTGCCCTGAAGCCAGCACATCCCTCCCCTCATGTCAAGTCCTCTACTTTTTAGATGAAGAGAGAGAAGGCCACAGAGAAGCAGCAGGGGCTCGTCCCCTGGCCTGGAGCTGGCTTTGCTCAACCGTTGACTTCCTTATTCACTGAGAAGCCCCTTTTGCTAGGACAGTCAGTGGAGCCCCTTAGAGGGACCTAGGGCCAGGCGAAGCCACTGCCTGCCTGCCTGTGGCAGCTGCTCCACAGTGGCTTCCTCCTCAGCCACCAGCTCACCAGCAGGCACTGGGCAGGATTGACTTAACTGGGAACTGTGTCGCCTGGTCCCACACCCAAGCCTTACCTGCCATGGTGCCCAAGGGCTAGCTGTGTTGAGGGCTCCTCTGTCCCCCTGCCCCCAGGCTGGATGTTAGTCACTTGTAAGGAGCTAGCATCTTCCCCTTGTGACCTGGTGTTGCTCGGGGTACAGGTGAGCATGTGCGTGTACCAGGGCAGGGTGTTCCCAGGAAGGAGCCTGTGGCATCCATCTGCACATCGCTGGTGGGCTGAGGCTGAATGGTGCTTCCTGTCCAGGCCTAGGCAGGGCTGTAACCCAGAGAGCAGGCTGTGGGAGTCCCTGATGTCCACACCAGCAGCCTGCTGGGCCTGCTGGGCCTCGGTTTCCCCCTATAGCAAATGACACAACAGGAGCCATCATGTGGAAGGGCTGCAGGCTCTTGCTGCCCGGTGTGATGGGGAACCACCTGCCCCCCATGAGTCTGCTCGCAGGATCTGCCCAGTGAGGCGTTTGCACCTCAGCTGAAAGCCTCCCAAGGTGCATCCTTCCTTCAGAATGCAGGGGTCCCTGGGGACCTGGGTGGCCAGAACCTGGAGGGCAGTGACCTGTGGGTCAGCTGAGGATGGGGGCCAGGGCCCACCTGGCTGAGACTCTGAACATGCACCTGCCCCTCGGGGACTCGATGGTGGCCAAAGGGCAGAGGCCCGGGCCTGAGGCTGGCTCCTCAGGGGCTGCTGTACACAGGGCAGACAGTGTGCCTCCTGAGCCCCATGTGGCTTTGATGGCCCCTTGCAGTAGGGGGTACGGGCCGACTTCTGGTGCGCCTTTGTGGAGCCCCACCCCCCCGCACCACTCCTGCCTGTTTACCTGCCTCAGCCCTATGGCTCCCCAGATAAGCACTGTGGCCCAGCAAGGCTGGGGGTGACTGAATAGGGCTGGACCTGTCAGGATTGCATGGCCAGCTTGGAATGCAACCCACCCAGGCCCTGGAATCTGTCTCTCCTGCTTTGCTGAGGGGTGCCTGTAGGTCAGGGTGGCCAAGTCCTGATGCCCAGGGGAGTGGCATTGACGAAATGCAGGGGGCTCAGCTGACTGGGCGGGATCAGCCTGGCCTCTCATGGGGGGCAGTATTGAGTTTGGGGGTTGGAATGTCCTTGTCCCCAAGTCCGGAGGGAAGCACCAAACACATGTCCCGCCCACCTGGGTCTGCCTGGCCAGCAGAACGCTTGCCATGTGTGGGGAGGCTGTCACAGCCCGGCTGATGCCCGAGGAGAGCCTCGCGCTGCCCTGCCGCCCTGCTTGGGGGCCGTGCTGGCCGAGAGCTAAGGCAGGTGTTCACACCCCACCTGTGTGCTGGGACCTGCTGTCCCTTTGTTCCCTGCATGGCCACCTATCATCAGCTGGCCCCTCCTGTCCTGCAACCCCCTGAGGAGGCACAGTGGGCTAAGCGTAGCTGGGAGGGACGCTGGCTCTCCAAACCAGGGGCTTTGTGTACAGGACTGTGGTACATGTCCATGGGTCCCGCTGTGCTCTGCCCACAGTGACTACCAGGCCACTGTCAGCCTTGACCGCTCAGCTGTACGGGGAGGAAGCCAGGCTGTTGGTGACCTGCCCTGCTTAGGTCAGATGAGGCATAAAACCGTGTTTCCTGGACACCACGCTAGTTAAGCCTTGGACACTGTGCTAATTAAATGCTCTTAAACTGCTTCAGAGCCCTGGGCTGCTTGGCTGGGCTCCAAGTAGGTAACAAACTGTTCCCTGCTTCTCTCCCTGGCCCTCCCCACTGAGGCAGCCTCCCGGAGTCCACGTGTCCCTCCTCCAGCCACTGCCCACCCTGCAGACCCCTTTCTCCCCCAGCCCTGGTCTTCTCTGCTGTGGTATGAAAGGTCTCAGAGCTTGGTGAACTGTGAAGTCCTCACTCTAAGGTCATCCTTTTCTGCAGGTGTCCTGGGACCCCCAGCTCCCTTCCCCCCACCCCCCGCCAGTCCACCTCTGCCTGCTCTCCAAGGTCCCTGCTCAGGGGCTCTGAGATGTCAGGCTGGCCACAAGCCTCATACTCAAGACTGGGGACATGTCCAGGACAGGCCAGCTTCCCCGTGTGCCCTCTGCCGACCTCAAACCCCTTTTCCAGAAGGGTGGGGTTGATTCAAGCCGTCATGCCACCTCTGGTCTGGTTTAGCTTTTGTCACTGCCTCCTAGGTGGGGGCAAGCCACAGGTGTGGCTACTGGCCTACCTCAGCACTAGCAAGGAGCAGGGAAGAGAGCCGGCTGCTACCCTGGGCTCCGCATACCCTGGGCTCCCAGTGCCACGTCCTCCTCCCGCTTCCTCCTCTCCTCTGCTTGGCCCCACCCACTGGCAGAAGCCTAGCACTTAAGTGTTCTTGGGTTTCTGGCCTGGGCCAAATTAGACTGAGCCCTCACTGGGAGTTGGAGCAGGCTGGGGGTTAGGGGAGTGAGGCTGGGACTTGGACCAGGACCCTAGGCCTGGCAGCTGTCATCTGGGACTCTGGTTGTCCCCATCCAGATGGGCTCTGCCCATCTGGCAGCAAAAGGCTGAATCCAACAAGGTGCCCTGTTGAGGCCTGGGATCTAGTCCTGTGGCTGTTGCATGCTCTGGGATGCAAGTGACGTGGGTCTCTGTCACCTCTGTCCCCTTCAGTGGAGCGGCCAACCTGACCACTTCTACCTGGGCTGTTTCCTCAGTTCAGCCAGCTCACTTGCACAAGCCCAACAGTGCAAGAAATGTTCTGTGAAGGGGGAAGAGGCAGGGAAGGGAGGCAGGCCCCGGCACAGAGCTTGTGGGATGCTCCCTGGCTTCTCCCACGTGTTGGGGGTCACTCTTGCAGGCCGCTTTAGCTTCTATGGTGGCCATTTTGGCTCTATGGCTTATGCTGTTCCTCTGTACCCTGGAGATGGCCGTGTGTTAGCTGGCCCTGTGCCTTAGGCACCGTGTACCTGAAGCAGCCTTGTGAGCCTCAGTGGCCGAGCAGACAGAGGTCGGGTTCATACCTGGTGAAGGGTCACGAGGGCCTGGGGTGTGAGCTGGTGGTTAACTCTGCAGGGCACTCAGCACACGCCAGGTCCCCTTGCATGCACCACCGCCCACGGCCTCCCTCTTCTGGTGGACGTGGAGGCTGTTCTTCAACTGCTGCTTGGAGCACCAGGCCTGCCCGCTTGTCCTGTTGTTCTTCCTGAGGCACGTTCTGGCTCCTGGAGTGGTGACTGTGGACTGTCACAGGCCAGTGAAAAGTTCCACGTGAGCTGATGTGGGCCACAGGTGTGATGGCATTGGAGGGGTAGAAGCCCTTCCTTGGCTGAGTGATGGCTGGCGGGAAAGGCCAGGGCACCGCCCAGCCAAGCTTGGGGTGACAGGCCACCGGCTCACTGGAGAGCAGCACAAGGTCATGGGTTGGGCAGATGAGACAGGACTCAGAGTGGGGCCTTGAGTGCTGGACCAGAAGTTGGGGCCAGGCCTGCAGGAGCTGTGAGGGGTCACTGTCCCTTGCTGGTCATCCCTTTGCAGGAAGCACTGGCCTCTGTGCTGTGGGTGTGAGGCTACAGGCGTGTGCAGTGGGGGAGCCCTGAGAACTCCTGCGTGGAAGCAGCTGCTCTGCTCCCACCCCATGGTGGCCCAGTGGTCCAGCCAATGAGGGAAACAGAGGCATGAGTGTGGCCAGGGTACCTGACCAGGCCTTCCCGAGGCATCTGCTAGGGCCCACTGGAATCTCCAACACTTGCAAACTGGCCCAAACCCTTCTGGCGGCTTGGGGTGTCTGCTGGAACAGGGGCCTGCTCTGTGACCTGAAACACGTCACTCAGTGGGTGACTGGGCATGGTTTGCCTACCTGCGGAATAGATTTGATGCTCCTGGTAGTGGGATAGCCTTGGTCATAGCTCCGCCTGCCCCCACCCCCAGGCCTATGGCCCCAAGAATGAGAGGAACCCCAGACCTTGGCAAGGCCTGCTTCCAGGGACCCAATGTGAGTGGGCACTCTTACTTCTGTCCTGAAGACTGTGCTACTAGACACCAGGCTGTGTGTGGGCATCTTGCATGTCCCTGTGGACTGATCCCATGGGACCCAGACAGTGGCTGCCCTGCTCAGAGGAGAGCTGGGAGCCTGAGGGTCAGTGGCTGTAACCCCTCAGGGCAGGAGGGGCTCTCCCTGTGTCGCGCAGTCTTCCCTGGCCAAGGCCCCCACCTCAGGGCCTGTTCTGCAGCCAAGCAGGGGAGAGGAGGAAGTGGCCCATGACTCAGAACCCTGGGCTCCAGCCCTGCCCTGCCTGCGACCCCCTCCATCCTTGACTCCATTTCCTCCATGTGAACCATCTTTGGCTGCCTGGACAGCCTGGCTGCAGCTCTGCTCCACTCTGAGGACTCCAGGATCACAGCCCCTGGGCCTGGCCCTTCTCTGCCATACCAGCTCCTTGGTTGGGATCCCCTGCTCATCAGAGCTCCCCGTGGGGCAGCTCAGCAGCTTCCTCCTGGCCTGGCGTGGCCTTCCATGGTGCCCAGGTGCGCAGGCCACCTGCCACTGCACCTGTCATGGGTGGACTGGGTGCATTAGCCTCCCCAAGACCTGTTGTCACAGTAGAGGTGACAATGGTGGCTCTGCAAGGGCTGTGGAATTGCATGAGATGGGTCACCCAGCCCTGTGCCTGTGTGGAGCAGTGGTGTGAAGGCCGTGGGTGTATCCACCTCTGCTCGCCCCAGCCCTCCATGCCCAGGGACCAGGACACTACACCTGAGTGTCCCTGTCCTCGACCCCTTGCCATGCACATGCCCGCTGCTGCCTCTGCACTTTCTGCTGTCTGTTTAGTGCCAGCTGCAGGTGCCTGGCAGAGTGACATTGTGCTTCGGGCAGGCCCTTCCCGTTTCCCAGAGGCTCCCATGAGCACATGTGTGTGTGGTGCCTGTGTGTCTACCCCTCATGCTATGTTCTGCTGGGCCGGCCCCTGCTAGAGGAGCCCAAGGCTCAGTAGGTGTCTTGCTCGAGCTCCTGCAGGGAGCCATGAGCCAAGAAGATCCGTAAAGATTCTTTTGTCCCACCAGGAGCCTGGGCCAGCGCCATCCTCAGAGGACCAACCTGAGGAACTGCGTCCTGACCGTGCTACCAAGTGTCTGAGGTCCCCTCTGCAGGCCTTTGACACCACATGGCACTGTGACTTCCACTCACCTCTTCCAGTCCACCCTAACCCAGTCAGCTGAGAGCAGAGACTGCCCTGGGCCACCTGGGGTGGGGAGCTGTCCCAGTGGCCTGTGTTTCTGGCCTGGGTGGGGGCCATGAGCCCCAACCAGCTGGCGTCTTCTGCTCCTGACATGCATGGTTTAGGGCCCAGGGCCATCAAGTGCTGGCCTCTCCATGGGCCCCTTCCCTCTGCTGCTTTAGGAGAGGCCTGTTCCTGTGGTGTCATGGGCCACAGTGGCAGCCTGGTGGGATGGCTCACTACTGTGACCCCCATGGCCCCATGGAACCTTCCGGAGTTGCCGCCAGCCTGCAAGGTCAAAAGCAGGGCTGTGCATGACTGGCCCCAGCAATGCACTAAGAGCAGCCGTGCCGCCAGTCCCAGGATTAGGCTGGAAAGCCCTGGGGCTGGAGCCAGGAACTGTGAGCCAATCTGCATCCCAAGCCGCTTGCCTGGTCTGAGCAATGGGGGCAGGAGATATAACCCTGGGAGGATGGGCTGGAAACAGCAGCCAGAGTCCCTCTTCTGGTCCCCACCAGGCCTAGAGCCAACAGGCCTGCCCTTATCTGCTCACATCTTCCCAAGCAGGTATCTGAAGATGTCCAGGGCCACTACCTGCCCAGTGCCAGCCTTGTGGCAGGGTTAATGGCAGAAGATGGAGTCATGGATGCCAGCCAGGCCCATCCTGGGCAAGCTAGCATGTGCCAGAGGGCCGAGTGGGCTATGTTTTGAGACATCCCTGGGCCCCTAGAAAGCTGTAGCCTCAGTTTCCTCTTCTGTGGCCAGTTGTGACCTAACTTCCTGCAGGGCTGGCCTGTGAGAGGAGAGGAAGGCACTGACGGCCGTGGGCTGTGGTGCATGGTGGAGCCAGGTTCTGGCAGGGAGGTGTCCCCTGGGGTAAGGCAGGCCCTCCTGCCTTCCAAAATACCCCCCACTCCTCATCTCCAGTTTCCTGCTCTTGGCAGGTAGAGCTGATGGGAGATTCTTTCCCTTCTCCCCCTGGGAGGCCCCAGGCCCCCAGTCCCTCCCACATCTTGCTCATCTGCCATTGGCAGCAGACCACGCTGGGACCAGCCCCTGCCCACGCAGCTCAAGCCTGGTTTCTAAATCCTTCACAGATTTTAGGGGCTATTTGTTTATTTTGGTAAAACTTTCATCCACAAAAGTTTCCGTTTTACTTACCTTAAGTGCACAGTTCAGTAGCATTAAACACGACCATGGTGTGCAACCATCGCCACTGTGCGATGAACTTTCTTATCTTTCTGTACTGGAACTCAGTACCCTTCAGCATTAACCCCTGTCCCTCTCCACAGCTTCTGGTCTGCTTAGTAAGTGGCCTGGGCAAGTATAGGGAGATGCATCTGCCCTCTGCCCAGGACCTGCCTGCCTCTGGGAGTCTCCTTGGTGCCCATGCCATGCTAGGCCCCTGTCACCATTCCTGGGTCACTTGGACTTGCCCAATGTCCATCACTCCTGGCAGACCAGACCATGAGTTCCTGAGAGGCAGGACCTGCAGCATCTGTCTCAGGAGAGTGGGTAGGGATGGATGTTTGGATAGGTGGGTAGACATGGGTGAACTGGTGGGTGGGTGGGGGTTGGACGTGAGTAGATTGGTAGTTTGTCGCCTGGCTGGAGAAGCTCCCGCCAGGTTGGTACGAGGATTCTGCCTGCTGTGGGGATGCCTGGGCTGGCACTGGTGGTGAGAGGCAGGACTCAGGGCTGAGTACACGCTGGAGCAGGTCACTGGAAGGCTTTGCCTTACGTGCATTTCCCTCCTGCCTCTTGGGCCGGACCAGATTGATTTTTTCTTGATGAAAGTGTCTGATTGTAGAGAACTTCGGGTCTGGGGAGTGGAGCCCATGCAGCTGCTGGAGCGTGTGGTGGAGGAGGAGGTGCCCAACTCTGGGGAGAGTAGGGCAGTGCCGCAGTGCCGAGGGAGAGGGCACCGCCCACCAGGACCCTGTGCCCTGGGAGGCCTCGCAGATGGGGCATGTGGAGAAGGGATTCTTCCTGGATGGGACCCCGTGTTTGGGCTGCTCAGGGTGGGGAGTGAGCCCTCCATGGGCCTGAAGCTGGCACTGTTGCTCTGTCCCCTTCTGTTCCCAGAGAAGCGACTCATCTGCCCTGTCACCTCTCTCCTGACAGGGACCGTCTTTGTGTCTCTGAGATCAGGATGGCTTGTTTTGGCCCTGGCTGTCCAGAGTGACTGCCCCTGGACCAACTCAGAGCAAGTGTGGGCTCAAGATTCTCTGAGTGGCTGGGGGCAGGGGTGGCCCCCTGAGGAGACCACTGTGGGTTCAGGCTTTGTCCCTCTTGGTAGGGCAGCCAAGGGTGGATGTTACCTCTGCTGGGCAGTGCAAGTTGGGCTGTCATAGGGGCCGGGGCTCATGATGCACAGTGGTGCCTGAGGTCGGGTTGGTTGGCTCCTAGAGGCGGGGAGGTAGCTCAGGCCCTAGGGCATCATGGGTGGTGCATTGCTGCTGGTGCCTGGGACGCACAGGGCCACTCTAGACCCCGCCTCCTGCTGCACCCCAGGAAAGGCTGGGTGGCCCCCAGTTCCCCTGGTACCAAGTCCATCGCCTCATTCTCGAGAAGCCAGGTGATCCTGGGAGGAGACTGGCTCAGTTAGTGAGTGACAGACGGTGCCTGGATGGTTTGGGGTTAGCATGGGCATCAGGGAAGCTGGTCACTGTCGTGGTGGGGGAGCTGGCTCCACACTGTGCAGTTCCTGTCTGTGATCTGGAAGAGGCAGGGTCGTGACCTGGAAGATGGGTCAGCGGGCACTGGGCAGGCAAGTGGCAGCTGAGCCATGCTGCGTCCCAATGACCCCTGTGTGGTAGAGCTGGAACCTCAGTCGCACTGTGACTAATTGAAAGGACAAAGCTTTGAGGAGGACAAAAAGCAGGTCAGGAAAATTGATCATGCCCTTTGTGTCTGTCCTTGGGACGCTGCCTGTGCCGTGGCCTGTGCAGGGTCACATGGAATGGCCAGGCCCATGCTATGTGCAGGCACCCCTTAACTACATTGTGGGGAGCAGCCCGTGGTGCTGTGATGTTTGCACCCAGGGACAGACATGGACACGGCTGGGGCAGGCACGTGCCAGGTTGTGCAGAGCCCGGGGGGAGGGAGGTGGGAGTGGGGCGAGGACGCCATCCCCGCGGCACGTGCTAACTGCCTGTCTTCTGCAGCTGCCCTGCTGCGGATCAATGCGCTGTCACTGGTCTACCTGCTGGTCCTACTGCTGCTCCCCTGGCTCCCAGGCCCCTCGCGGCACAGCATCCAAGGTAAGGGGCCAGGAGCGGACTGGAGCTCGGCTCCACAGGGCTGTGTCCTAGCCCATGTCCTCCATGTCAGGGGCAGCGGGTGTTAGGGGCAGGAACCTGTACAGCAATGCATTTAACCCAGTTTTAACAGCATGAGTAGAAAGAGGGGTGTGAAGCTTTGCCTTTTTTTGTAGACCGTAGGTGTTCAGGGTCTTTTCCACTGATTGCTTGGTGGGAAGGCAGCGTACCACGTTCCCCATTTCTCACTGGGCATCCCTTGGGAAGCCAGAGCAAGTGGACCCCGGATGTCCTGTTCCAGCAGATCCGAGCTGGCCTCACTCTCTGGGTGGTGGGATGGCTAGCCATCGGCACTGTGTCCACAGGAGGGGCTGGTGTGGAGGCCACAGGGTGGACTTATCTCAGCAAGCCTGGAAGCAGAGCCTCTGCCACCTCATGGGCTCCCTGTTGGGGTGGGGAAGGAGAAGGTGTCAGGGCCCCATGCCCTGGGAAGCAGACCCCATCCCACAGCATCAGGAGGGGCTGGGCCTTCTGAGAGGACCTTCATCCTGGGCCTTCACCTGCACTGTGGCTGCCCAGTGTCCATTTTGTGCCTTTCAATGACTGAATTCCCAGAGACCCATCACCAAGGCTGCCTGAGGTGGGAAGGGTGCTCAGCTGGTCTGGAGGCTTGGCAGGTGAAGAGCACCCAGGACGGCAGGTGCCCCAGGCACAGATACGTGTGATATACAGCTGGTGGGGGCTGAGGGCTCGGGTTGTGTGTGACCACTCGGGACCCATGGAGGGTGCTCCTGTTCCCAAGCCTTCTGGAGGTGAGGGGCACAGCGGACTGGCTATTGCAGGGCCTCGGGGTGTGAATAGGCCTCCATGGCTGCCTTAAGAAGCCACCGTGCCTTATGGGCTGACGGTTCTGGGGCCCAGCCCCGTGGGCTACGTGCTGCAGTCGAGGGACAGGCTGGACTGTTCTGGAGCTGCAGGGGCGGCTGACTCACCAGCTCTTCCGGCTACTGGAAGCATCCCACTCCCTGGCTCGCAGCCCCTTCCTCCTAGAGATTCTGGCACCCAGGGGTGGCCCAGCTCAGCTGGGCCTGTGCTCCCATCACATGAGGTCAGGGGCTCAGAACAGGGCCATCTTTGGGTCCACTGTTCTGCCAGTCATAGGTGGAAGGTCACCTCCTCTCTGGCCTGCCCACCTCAGGGTCCTGCCCAGCTCATGGTGTTTTGGAGCACAGATAGGATTTGGGGTGCAGAGAGCAGGGGAAGGCATTTGGGATCCCCAGCACAAGTGGAGTGCTGGAGCCGCTGGGAACGGGCCTGACCTCTCCAGGATGCGCAGCTTGGGTGGCTCGCGGAGTTCTGATCTCACCCAGTTCTCTTCACGGAGCCAGATCCATCTGTTCCCAGGCCCTTGGCCGAAAGCTACTTGTTCCGTGACTGGTACATGCCTTTGTGTGACTGTAAGTGCCATGGCACGGTGGTGGGAAGCAGCCTCTGGCCAGGCAGGGAGGGCTCATGGAGAGGACTCAGAAAGCAGAGCTGGGAGACTCCTGCCTGACCCTCCGTCTGACCAGCCTCAGAGGCCCTTCAGGGACAGAGACTGCCCAGTTTTTCCTGGCGGGAGAGGAAAATGTGAGGTCTGGGCAAGGGCCTACTCAGGTTGATGACTTGTGCAGCCGGCCCTGGGCTGCCCCTGGTGGAAGGTCTGACACTGCCATTCCATCCCCAGATGGGCCATATGGGCGTTGCCTGGCCCACACAGCAGGGGGCTGAGCTTCGCTGTGCAGGGAGGGGCTGTGCGTGCCCAGGTGCCCCTGGCAGCACTTGGGATCAGCTCCCACACCTGCTGGCCATTGAGGGTGCAGGGAAGCACCACCCTTGCCTTAGTGCAAAGCCCACCCTGGCTGCCCCTGCTCTCTGGAGAGACCTCCACCCTCACCCTACCCGCCATGGGCCCCACTGCTCTCTGCAGCCCCCAGACCCTCTCCCTGCCTGGTGTAGATTCGGTCCTCTGCTTGGAAAGCCCCCAGGTCTTGGGGCCAGCCTGAGCTCTGTGTATGCCAGGAAGGCCCTGGCTCAGCCTCAGGAGCTCCTGTGAGCTCTGAGGGCCTGGGCGACCAAGAGCAGCATGGTGGGCAAGTGTGTGACCCAGGCTAACCACCTCCCACCTGGGAGCACAGCTGATCATCTCAGAACAGAGGCCTGCACTCTGCAGCTTGGGGACACTGGCCACAGCATGCTCTTAGGGACCTTGCTTTATCTGGGACATGGCCCTAAATGGGCCAGAGGGATCACAGCACTCAGCCTCCTCCCAAGTTGCCAGCTTCAGACCTTTGATTTGGCCCCAGCACTCTCCCCTCTTCACCCCCGCCCCAGACTCTCCCCTTCCCTCTGCAAGTGGCACCCAGGGCCCCTCTCTGGGGTGATCCCCACAAAGCCAGAGCTCTGAAGGCAGGCGTGGTAAGCCCAGAAAGCACTTAGTGGGCAGGGTATAGAGGCCCCTCTGGGAGGAAGGGCAGGGGTGAAAGGTAGAAGGGGGTGGGAGACCCTGAACCTCTGAGATGAGCAGCCAATTTGGGGCTCTGGGTCAAACAATACACAAGGAGCACCCCCTCCCTATAAGGGGGAGGGACCCACCCCCGCCCCTGCCCCCGCCCCCAGCCACTTCCTGGCTTCCTGTTTCCTCAGAGCCTGCCAGGATTGCCCCTGGGGGAACCCCACCCCTTTTGCTGGCTGGGCAATGGGGGTGCATGCTGAGCCTCTCCACTATGAGGATGGGGTGAGGGGAAGGTGTCATCTGCCCTGGGGCCAAGGACTGCCCCTTCCCCATGAACTTCCCCGACTCACCAAGTGGCAAGCGGATGGGCCAGGCCCAGACAGCAGTCAGGAACAAAGGCTACTGGGTGGCTTTCAGCCAGGGCTGTGCTCCCCAGGATAGAGCCAGGCCTGGCTCCTGCAGGCCCTTTCGGAGCTCAGCCTGGGGCTGACAGGAGAGATTCGGCAGCGGGCTCAGGGAGGGCTGTCTGGGCAGTGGAAATACTTGCCCATCTTCTCTGTGCCTCAGTCCTCATCGGAAAGATGGGGAGGGTAACTGCAGCCATTCATGGGTTTACGGTAAGGGTGGAGGGGCTGGTCCCAGAGGAGAAGCAGGGGCAGTTTAAAGTCCGAGCAGGACCCCCACCTCCAGCTGGTTGTCAGAGGGAGGGGCTCTTGCTGAGAAGTGGCTCTGGCCGCTCCCTGCCCTGGCGTCCCCTGGCTGGGATCTGCTCTGTCATTCAGCCCCTTCCTGCTCTGCCTGCCACAGTTCTGCCACACTCAGGCTCCGACCTCGGGGTCTGCAGGGAGCTGGTTCTCAGCTCCGACAGTGGACTCCCACCCCACCTTCGTCTCTCCTGGAGTTTGCTGGAGCCTTGAGTCTGCCTGGGCTCCTGGGCCCTGGTGGCAGAGCTGCCCTCTGTGCTGGTGCTACCCTGCAGCCAGACGGTTCTCCATCCAGCCAGTGACACCCCCCAGGCTGGGCCTCAGGGAGTACTCAGGCCACAGTGGGGTGCTGCCTCCAGCCCAGTTCAGCTCAGGTGGGCAGCCAGAGGGACACAGCATGGGCCTTTGGGGTTTACCTGAAGGTGTACAGCAGTGGGTGGGTGTGGCCTACTAGGCCAATCATGGCGGAGAGACCCTGAGGCCAGTTCTACGTCTATTCCAACTGTGCCTGAAGCTAGTGAACTAAATGACACTGGCTCTGAGTGTGCTTGCCTCAGAGGAAAGGGCCAGGTTCCACAGTAGTGACCCTGTCTGTCCTCATGGAAGGGACCGTGCTGCCATGCAAGTCCTTACTGCGGGCCACTGGCTATGTCTCTGGATTTGGCTGCCTCCAGCAGGGACAAGGACCTGGAGGGTAGTTCCAGCCCTCATCTGGGTGTGAGCTGCCAGCCCACTCACAGAGCAGAGGCAAGGCCAGGTCCTCTGAGTCCCCCTGACCATAGGTTGCAGCTGCACAGCTCTGACCCTGCAGCTGAAGACCTCCCTGCTGAGTGGGCTGGTGCACAGTGGCTGGTGGCTGGGAACGGCAGAGCTAGGCACAGGGCACCCTGGTTGTGAATGTGCATCCTGTCTGCCTCAGTGCAGCCCTGGGGAGTAATGTGTGAGGATCTGCGTGGCTCCTGGCTACACCTGGCACGCAGTGGGCCTGAGATGAGGGGCTGTGTGATTCCCATGGGACTCCACGCACTTGCAGGTGCTGGAAGCATCTCAGCCCCGCAGCACCCCACTGGAGGCAGCAGCACCCACTGCCCAGGCCACTTCTGGGGTGTGCCCCAGCCATGTCCTTCTAGCCTGGTGCAGAGGCAGATGGGCCATCCTGGGTAGAGAGCTGCTGGTCCCCCTCTGGTGACCCTTGTGTTCACAGGGCCCAGCAGAGATGTAGATGCTTGCTGGATAAATGGAGAAGCTCAGTCATCCCAGGCCCAGGGACCTTTCCTTTCTGTGCTGGCCCCTCTCCTGCAGCCCTCAGGAGGAAACATGGTGCTGGCAGCAGCCAGCCAGCATGAGCCCTGGGGATAGGCATTACCAACCCCACACTGGGTGACCTTGGGCTGGTTGCTTCTCCATTTTGTGCCCATGTCCTCATCTATAACTGGGGGCTGCTGGGAGCAGTTGGGACAGCCCTGGATGGACGAGGTGCTGCAGGCGGGTCACTCCTGCTTCTGGGAGTTTCAGAGCCTCCTGGGGGCACTTCCAGGTGCTGTGAGCTCAGCCTGCCCGGACACTGTGCCCATGGTGGGTGTGCCTCTAGGGCTTCCTGGCTGGGGGTGGCGAGTCTGGGCAGAGGGCCTCAGCTGGTGTGCACACTCCATCTCAGGTCACACAGGTCGTCTCCTCCGTGCCCTGCTGGCTCTCAGCGTCCTCTTCCTGGTGGTCCAGCTGGTCTTCCAGATATGCCTGCACACCGTGCCACACCTGGACCAGCTTCTCGGGCCAAGCTGTGAGTCGCTGTGGTCAGGGGAGCCTGGGGCGGCAGTGTTGGGGTGGAGGGGAGAAGGACCATCACAGCCCCTCGGCCTCAGGTCTCCTTGGGGAGGCTGGTCCCACTCAGCCGCTCTGCCTTGCCTAGGTGTTACCTAATATGGGCCGGCCCCTGAGCCCAGCCACAATTTATATCCCACTCAGATGACCCAGGTTACATGCCTGCAGTGGGGGTGGGCCAGGCAGAGCCAGGGATGAGCTGCCGGCCAGGCCTGGGCACAGCCCTGTTCTCCTCAGGGCCCAGCCCTGTCAGCATCTTCCTCTGGTGCCCACTGGAGCTCAGCCACACAGCCGGGTGGCGCCAGGGGCTCCCAATGCACCCCTGACAGCTTCCAGCACCTTGTGGGGTGGTGTCTCCAGCTGGCACCTGCTGCCCCAGCCCACACAGGAAGCCCAGAGCTCTGAGTCCCCACCTCCCAGACACCTTGTTCCTGCCACAGGAGGGTGGGCACTGCTGAGACCTCGTGCTGACGCTGGCTGGCTGTCCTGATGCCAAGGAACTGAGCCACAGGGAAGGCAGGGCCTGTGCTCCATTCTGTGGCAGCTCCGAGACCTGGCTCCCTGCTCTTCCCTAGCGGTGCAGGTGGGGCTGGTACCTGAGCCTGGTCCCACCTGGCCGAGAGTCCCTTCTGCCACTCAGGGCTGACAGTACATCCAGGTGGCCCCTGTGTCCCTGGCCAGGTCTCATTTTCCCTGTCCATAAAGGCACCATTTTCAAGCATCCCTGAGAAAGCTGTGAACACCCTGTCCTACACACCTGTGGCCCCTTGCCTCCCTGGCCTGACCTGGGCTTCCTGTGGTCTCTCTGCAGGTAGCCCCTGGGAGACCATCTCTCGACACATTGGGGTCACGAGGTAAGAGGTCCCAGTGAGCCTCCCTCGGGGTTCCCAGTCCAAGGGAGCACCTGCTATCCTTCACACGGTAGCCTCCCCGACCCTCCCAGTCCTGCCTGCCTTGCTGACCATGGCCTCTCCTGGCCCTTCCTAGGCTGGACATGAAGGACATTCCCAATACCATCCGGCTGGTGGCCCCTGATCTGGGTGTCCTGGTGGTCTCTGCCATCTGCCTCGGCCTTTGCAGGCGCCTCACAAGGAGAGCCCAGCGGAGTCAGCGAGCCCAGGAGTTGGTGAGGGGTGGCGGTCAGTTGGTGGGGGATTCTAGAGCTGTGGTCAAGGCCTCCTGAGGACTGTTTCAGTTGGGGAGTGTGTGGTGCTTAGGAGTGAACCCAGAGTGCTCTACCACTGAGCCACATCCTCAACCCTTTTGTTTTGAGACAAGGTCTTGCTAAGTTGCTGAAGCTGGCCTTGAACTTGTGATCCTCCTGCCTCAGCCTCCCAAGTTGCTAAGATCACAGTCCACAGTTGTTGTTTTTTTTTTTTTTAAACATGTGTGGACTTCTTAGTTTTAAGAGCATTCATGTGCAGATTGGGAAGAGGGGCGGGGTAGAAGAGAGGGTCAGGCCCATCCGGGTCACCCAGCTGTGCGGTTGTTCCCTTGAGACCCATTCTGCAAGGGCTCCAGCGCTGGTTAGAAGTGCTGCAGGTCCCCGAGTCTGTGCTCCCAGGCTCTGCCACAGAGGCAAAGCTGAAGGGTAGGGGGCGGGGCAGGGTACCAGCCTCAGGCCCTGGAGACCATGACTGGGGGATCCTGCATCCTGGGAGCCAAGGTCCCGGCCAGGGACCTGAGGGTGTGGCGGGGTGACCCTCAGTTGCTGCGAGCCCTGGACGGTCCATGGGCAGCAAGGGCAAGGGGGCCTTTGCCCTCCTGTAGTGCTCAGGGCTGTCGTCCCGAGTCCTACCCTAACCCCAGTCATGGCCTCTGCCTAGTGGGGCCTGGTCCCCAGAGCTCAGCCAGGATTTATGACTGTCTAGGTGTCCTGGCATGAGGGCTCCCTGCTGCAAGTGCCAGGCCCCGTGTCCTTGTGCCAGCAGCTATGGGCCTAGACTTTCAGAGGAGTCCAGAGAGGGTGAGGGACTTCCCAGCAACTCAGCAGTCAGAGTTAGGAGGGCCTGGTTGGGCTGCTGCCTTGGGTGGCCTCAGAGCACCTGTCCCTCATCAGCAGTTGCCAATTCTTCCTCTGTTCCCATCACTGGGGCCAGACTGTGGGTGGGTGAGTGAGTGCAGGCCCGCTCTGGTCCCTATGGTCAGCAGGCTGGGCTGGGGCCTCCTTCCCTTGAGGAGGATGGGGGAGCTCTGGGTGTAGTGAAGTGCCTGTATTCCAGCCTTGCTCCAGCAGCCTGCTCTGGGCCCTGGGCCCACAGCACCTCCCTGGGGCCTCTATGGCTCCCCTAGCCCTGAGGCCTATGAGGGCAGGACCTGTCCGCTTTACCTCTCCTGTCCAGGCCATCCCATTCTGCAGACAGGGAACAGGCCCAGAGAGGTTGAGGTTGCTGGTGGGCTGCACAGCATGGGGACAAGGAGCTAGGCTCTAGGGCTTGTGCTCTCAACCTGGGCACCAAGTGCCACCCCAGTGCTCACAAAGGCACAGCTGGGAATGGGTGCCAGCAGCTGGCCAGAGCCAGGTGTCTGTTGACAGCACATATTCTTTCCACCACGCCTTGGCTTTCCCCAGTGCTTGGAAACAGCTCTGTTATGGGAGGCCTCTCTTAGGGCCAGGGAAATGGGACCTATTGGCTGAAGGCCCCCAGCCTCTAGACAGTGTGGGAGGGCAGCACCCCTGACGAGGTTAGCTCCTGTGAATGGGAAGGGCCCGGGAGACCCTGCTTCCTGGAGTGTCCCTCCGGGTGCCCCTCATTCTCCTTATACCCCGCAGGATGTAGGCGGAGCCCAGCAGCCCTGGCTGTGATTCGGGCAAGCCGCCTGCTGCCTCTGGACCTGCCTCTGTCCAAGGGAGCAGGCGTGCTGGGTCTGAAGGGTGGGGCTGGGGTGGGCTCTGCCATGTGCTGCTTTCCCTCCCAGGAGCTGAAACACACTGCAGGGGCTTCAGGGCAGACTCAGGAACTCATGAGGCTGTCCTGCCATCTGGGAGTGTTCTGGAATAATCTGTGGTCAGCCTCCGGTACTGCCAGGACTTGGCAGGACCAAGTCTAAGGGAAGCAGCCTCCAGGAAGGGCAGCTTCAGTACCGCGTTCCTGACCTCCCCACCCCTTTCTGGCCGTGGCAGGGTGATGGCGATGACCAAGAGGACATGAATGCTGGCCCCCGTGCAGGGCCGCAGGGACCCCCTGCACTGGCCCCCAGACACACGTCGTGGCTGGCTGCCCGTTTCCGGGTCACAGCCCACTGGCTGCTGGTGGCTGCTGGGCGGACCCTGGCCATCGTGCTTCTGGCACTCGCAGGTACCTCAGGCAGCGGGTGGGGCTCGGCATCAGCTGTCAGTCCGGGAGGGGTCCCAGGACTCCCCGAGACTGTGGAGACAGCCAGCAGACCCAGTGGCCTCTGCCCTGCCCTGCAGGCATCGCACACCCCTCAGCCTTCTCCAGCGTCTACTTTCTCATGTTCCTGGCCATCTGCACCTGGTGGGCCTGTCACTTCCCCCTAAGCCCCCTGGGCTTCAGCACACTTTGCGTCATGGTGAGCTGCTTTGGCGCCGGCCATCTCATCTGCCTCTACTGCTACCAGACACCCTTTGTCCAGACCATGCTCCCCCCAGGCAGCATCTGGGCCAGGTGAGGACCCCTGCATGGGCCTCGTCCTCTTCCTGGCTGGTCTCTGGTCCTGCTGCCTGGTGGTGGTCAGTGACACATCCTTTCTGGGCAGGGTGTTTGGCCTTAAGGATTTCTTGGGCCCCACCAACTCCTCCTGCCCCAGCGTGCTGGTCCTCAACACCGGCCATGACTGGCCTGTCTATGTGAGCCCCGGCATCTTGCTGCTGCTGCACTACACGGTCACCTCGCTCCCAAAGCTCCACAAGCAGCGCCCCTCAGACAAGGCAAGCCCTGCTCTCCCCCACTTCGGGCCGGCCAGGTGTCTTGGTGCCTCTGACCTCGGGTGGGTGTGGGCGACCTCGTGGCTCTGTTGTCTGCAGAGGAAGGAGGCCATCAGGGAGGACAAGGACCAGGAGCTAGAACTGGACCAGCTGGAAGAGGGGCCCCAGGGCCAGGCAGGAGCTGCTGCGTTAGATGGGGGAGCTACCCAGGTGAGCAGGGGACAGAGCAGGGCGGGAGCCTCCAGTTCGGCTGGCTTACCCACGTCCCCTCCACAGCTCATGACCCCCGTGTCCCTGGGGTCTGACACTGAGGCTGACAACTGTATCGTGCATGACCTGACGAGCCACAGCCCTGTGCAGCAGCGTCCCCGTGAGTACAGCAGGCAGCGCCTCTTCCTGGGGCTCTTCAGGCATGCTGCCCACTTCCAGGTCCTGCTCAGCCTGGAGGCGAGGCCAGGGCTCCCCCTGGTGGCCACTGGGTCCTGAGTCCATCCTGCCTGTTCTTCGTGGGCTGCTGATCTGGGCCAAGACTCCTTACCAGGGGCTCTTCAATCCCCTCACCCCCATGCAGAGGACTCCACCACATGGCCTTGGGCTAGAGTGGCCACTGCTGTCCCAGGCAGACGCTGGCCTGGGTGCTGTGGGCGGCTGCGTGGTGGAGTCTTTTCCTGTGTGCCGCCCCGGGCTTCGTTTCTCAACTTGCGCCTGAGTGAAGCAGATGGAGCTGCTAGGGCCGCCTTCTGCATCCTGTCCTTTCAGTGTCCCGGGAACTCCAGGCCAACAGTGGCTGGCCAGGGTCAAACAACTCTTCTGAACAGGGTTGGCGGTGGCTGCCAGGACTGCCCAGTGCCCATAGTGGCCATCTTCGGGCCTGGGCCCCTTCTGCCTGCCAGGCCCTGCTCCTGTGCATGTTTTAGGGCCACACTAGTGTGGGGGAAGGGCTCCAGGGTGTCCCCATGTGAGAGCTGACCTCTGCTCCGTCCCCAGTGCATCCTAGGCTGGCAGAGCTGAGAGAGGCCACTCCACTGCATGGCCTGGGCCATCTCATCATGGCCCAGAGCTATGTGTGTGCCCTCATCGCTATGATGGTAAGGAGTAGCGCCTGGGGCCCTTGGTGGGGGTCCCACTGTGGGTCAGAGGTGGCACTGTGGCTTTATCCTTGGGGAGCTGGGGAGTTGGGCCAGGTGTCCTGAGCAGCCCTGTCCACCGGCCCTGGCTGTGCAGGTGTGGAGCATCACCTACCACAGCTGGCTGACCTTTGTGCTGCTGCTCTGGGCCTGCCTCATCTGGATCGTGCGCAGCCGCCACCAGCTGGCCATGCTCTGCTCTCCCTTCATCCTGCTCTACGGGTTGGTGCTGTGCTGTCTGCGCTACGTGTGGGCCATGGACCTGCGCCCCGAGCTGCCCACCTCCCTGGGCCCTGTCAGCCTGCGCCAGCTGGGGCTAGAGCATACACACTACCCCTGCCTGGACCTTGGTGCCATGGTGAGTGTCTTCCACATGCCCAGAAGCCCTGACATGCCCTGTCCCGGCAGCGTCTCAGCATGCCTGTTGAGTGAGTGCATGATGTGTGTCAGTGTGCTCTGCCGGCCACACCACGCGCAGCCCAGCCCTCCTGATTCCAGCCAGGTCAGGATGCTCGTGGGTCCCCGTGGGTCCCAGAAACGGTGCACGCAAGTGGTCTGTCAGTGTCTGTGGCTGATGGGTCATAGTGTGCGTCACTGGAGGCTTGGGAGCCTGCATGTGCACCCGAGTGAACACATGCACATCTGTGTGCGCGTGTGTGAGCACACTCGCGTGCACTTCTGGCTATCCAAGGTGGAGCCTGAGTGCAGAACTACAAATGCATGGACCTGGGTACTTCACCTGTTGATGCAGTGCACACACACGTGGGCTGCCTGTGGGACAGGTGGGCTTGTGCCCATGGGTGAGGGCCCCTCCGGCTCCTGTGACAACGTGCCCTGCCCTCACAGCTGCTCTACACCCTGACGTTCTGGCTGCTGCTGCGCCAGTTTGTGAAGGAGAAGCTGCTGAAGGCCAGGGTGCCCGCTGTGCTGCTGGAGGTCACCGTGACAGACGCAGGTGAGCAGCGGTTGGGGTCTGGGCTGTTTCGCCCTGTCCAGCCCGAGGCCATCGCCCTGCCTTCTTGGCTTGCAGAGCTCACGCAGACGCAGTTGCTGCTCCAGAGCCTAGGGGAGCTGGTCACGGGGGTCTACGCCAAGTACTGGATCTATGTGTGTGCTGGCATGTTCATCGTGGTGAGCTTCGCTGGCCGGCTGGTGGTCTACAAGATCGTGTACATGTTCCTTTTCCTGCTGTGCCTCACCCTCTTCCAGGTGCCTGGCGGGGCGGGGACAGCCCTGGGAGTGGGGCGGAGCGTGGGCCCAGCTCACCGTCCTGTACTGCCCACAGGTGTACTACAGCCTGTGGCGCAGGCTGCTCAAGGTGTTCTGGTGGCTCGTGGTGGCCTACACCATGCTGGTGCTCATCGCCGTGTATACGTTCCAGTTCCAGGACTTCCCTGCCTACTGGCGCAACCTCACCGGCTTCACGGATGAGCAGTAAGTGCAGGGCCCGTGGGCGGCCACGGCCTCCACAGCCGCCGTGCCTTGCACCCCACTCTGGGGCCGGGCCGGCTGCCGACAGCTCTCTCCGCAGGCTGGGGGACCTGGGCCTGGAGCAGTTCAGTGTGTCCGAGCTCTTCTCCAGCATCCTCATCCCTGGCTTCTTCCTGCTCGCCTGCATCCTGCAGCTGCATTACTTCCACCGGCCCTTCATGCAGCTCACTGACCTGGAGCACGTGCCGCCGCCCGGCCCCCACCGCCCCTGCCGCGCCCACAGGTGAGGCTCCCCTCCCGGCCCCTGGACTCACAAGGGCCTTAGCCACACTGGGGGCCTTGCACGGGAGCTGGGGTCTCAGCTGTGCCTCCATGCCCAAGGCCTTGTGCACTGGCTGCGGGCACTTGAAGTCCAGGGGGTGGAATGTCAGCTGACCAGTAGGAGACTGGGCAGAAGCCATGCCTCTGAGGGCTACATGCACCAGGCCAGGGGGAAGAGGGCCGGCAGGGATGCAGGCAGGAAGTGATCCTTGGGTTCTCTAGGCAGGACGCCGTGAGCGAGGCCCCTCTGCTGCAGGAGGAGGAGGAGGCCCCCAGAGACGGGGGGCTGAGCTCCGAGGGCCCCCGCCTGGCCTTGCAGGTCCCTGAAGGTCAGTGCAGCAGGGCTGGGTGGAGCACAGCCCACAGGGCAGATGGCACTAAGGTGTGGGCCCCGTCTCACTAACACCCTCATCACAGGCACAACTAGCAAGTGGGGCCTGGTGGCCGAGCGGCTGCTGGACCTGGCCTCTGGCTTCTCGGACGTGCTCACCCGCGTGCAGGTGTTCGTGCGGCGACTACTGGAGCTGCACATCTTCAAGCTGGTGGCCCTGTACACTGTCTGGGTTGCTCTGAAGGAGGTGAGAGTGGCAGGCCCTGGCTTCCCTCTTCAGCCTCGGTCACCCTGGCCCAGCCTTGCCGGCCTCGCTGACACCGGACCCCTGCAGGTGTCAGTGATGAACCTGCTCCTGGTGGTGCTGTGGGCCTTTGCTGTGCCCTACCCGCGCTTCCGGCCCATGGCCTCCTGCCTGTGCACTGTGTGGAGCTGTGTGGTCATTGTGTGTAAGATGCTGTACCAGCTCAAGGTCGTCAACCCCCAGGAGTACTCCAGCAACTGCTCCGAGGTACTGCGAGGGTGGGACCCTCCTGCAGATATCCTTCCAGCTGGACTCCAGAGGACCCCACTGAGGCATCCTTGCTTAGAGGCGTGTCCAAGCTGGGCAATCCCTTGTGGGATGCAAGTCATGGCGTGGGGGGCAGACCTGGCCTGGGGCTGCCCCACTTCCCAGGCACCTGGACCCTTCTCCTTCAAGATAGCTTGGAGGCTGACAGCTGTCTTGGCCCTGGGCTGGAGACAGGGTTGGGATCCTCGTGGCACAGATGCTAACCTCTGACCCTGCCCTCCAGCCATTCCCTAACAGCACCAACTTGCAGCGGGCAGAGATCAACCAGTCCCTGCTGTACCGCGGCCCTGTCGACCCTGCAAACTGGTTTGGGGTGCGGAAGGGCTTCCCCAACCTGGGCTACATCCAGGTGAGAGAGGGGCTGGGTGGCTGGGGCAGGCAGTCCTGACTGTCCCCACCACCCCTGACCCCTGCCCCACCCCGCAGAACCATCTGCAGATCCTGCTGTTGCTAGTGTTCGAGGCCATGGTGTACCGGCGCCAGGAGCACTACCGCCGCCAGCACCAGCGTGCCCCGCTGCCTGCCCAGGCCGTGTGTGCTGATGGCACCCACCAGTGGCTCGACCGGGACCTGCTCAGCTGCCTCAAGTACTTCGTCAACTTTTTCTTCTACAAGTTTGGGCTGGAGGTGAGGCCAGGCAGGGCCCCTTTCTCTTCCCAGGCAGGGCTTGGCCACAGGGGCTCCTGCCGAGCACCTGCTCCCCTCCGGCAACTGGAGCGTGGCCCACCTGGGTCTGCCTAGGGTACAGGCTGGGGCACAGCTCTGAGGCCAGGCCCTCCAGTACCAGCGAGGCCTGCCATAGTGCCCAGGGAGGCAGGGGAGGACAGGGTTGGCCGCGTCTGAGGCTAGAGTCTCGCTCTGCTTTAGAACTGCCTGTCTTCCTGAGCACAGTGGGGATGGCCCTGGGGGCCCCTGGCCCCCAACATGAACCTGGCCTCAACATGAACAGGGCCGCTGACCTGCCTGTCCCTTATGCTACCAGGCTAGGTTAGGCATAAGCTCAGTCCACTGCGTGTCCCCTCCTGCCCACAAGTTCAGTCCACCTTGTGTTCCTTGTGCCCCTCCCAGATCTGCTTCTTGATGGCTGTGAACGTGATTGGGCAGCGCATGAACTTCATGGTCATCCTGCACGGCTGCTGGCTGGTGACCATTCTCACTCGCCGGCGCCGCGAGGCCATTGCCCGCCTCTGGCCTAGCTACTGCCTCTTCCTGGCGCTCTTCCTGCTGTACCAGTACCTGCTGTGCCTGGGCATGCCCCCTGCCCTGTGCATCGGTGAGTCCCTGGGTGCCGTGGCGCCTGTTCCCCATGCTCCCTCCATGGCCCGGTCCCTGCGGGCCCCATCCACACCCAGTGTCCCTCCAGAACCTGTGCTGCTATAGTGTGGTGCCTCTCTGGGCTGTGGCTGGCCCCAGGGTCTCCTGGATTTGTAACTTCCCCCTTTTCATTTTTTGCCCAATGTTCCCATCCTGAAATGTCTGTAACCCTAGGGGGATTTGTGAGGGGCTCACAGGCACACTGCGTCCATGCCAGCCAGGTGAGCTGTGTGCCCCATGCACTGCCTCAAGCATACCTCCGAGGGTGGCGGTCTAGCATGGCCTTGGATCCACTTGCCTCGGCCTGGGGGCTGGTCCAGCGTTTGCATTTGGTCCTCTGTCTGCTTTGGTCTGATCGCCCTGGCCTTTCATCCCTGGAGAGCCAGCCTGGTTTCTCCTGCTGGGGACCAAACCCAGGGCTGTGCACATGCTGGGCGTCTTCCATGGATGCACACCCAGCTCCTTGAAGGTCTTGCTCGGCCCTGAGGCTTGGACACGGCTGCCAGGCCCAGGTGGTGCCCTCAGACTCAGGGGTAGAGGCACAGGCACGGCCTCTACTGGGCTTCAGCTGCAGCCCTTGTCCCTGCCTGCCCTTCATGCTGCAGACCAGCTGGGTGACTCTGTCCAGCAGCTTCCCAGCTGTGCTCTGCTGTGATCCCAAGACTCTGTTACCCTTTAGAATTGGGCCCAGAGAGGCCTGGTTCACATGGGCAGCTCCCTCGGTGTAGGTGCAGAGTCATGTGACCACTACACCACGGAGGGCTACGTCCTGTCTGGCCCCTCTGCCCGGCCACCCTGTTTCTGCCTGTAGCAGGTGTCTTAGAAGCAGACTGGCTCAAGCTCCTTGAGATCTGGCCTTGCTGAAGGTTCCATTCACCCTCTCTTGCCCCTGCTCACCTTTTCCTCAATGACAGCTCAGGCTCCAAGAGTGAGGCCCAAACCACAACCAGCAGCCCACACTGCCTCCTGCTGTCTGGCTCTCAGGACCTGGAGCAGCACTGGGCCATTGTTTTCCAGAACTCCCTCACTGTGCTTCCCCTGGGCCAGGCATCCCTGGAGCAGTGTCATCACACAAGTAGCCCTCAGGGCTTCCCTGCGGTGGCTGCCAGACTCTCCTCTGAGATATCTGTTTTTCTCTTTGTAATGAATGAATATTTATGAGGGTGGTTACCTTAAAACAGGGGAGTGCCTGCTTGCCCTCAGGTTACAGAGCTGCCTGCAGGGGTCACTTGGCTTTCCCAGGCCATTTGTTAGTCCTCAGCTGGTCCCGGCAGCCTCGGTCTCCCCTCTGGGACACGCTGCCACGCTCTGCCCTGGGCTTCACCCCTCATGTCTTCTGGTGTCAGCTCCTGGAGCTCCGGCTGTCTGCTGTCCTCCTGCGTGCCTGCTCCCCTCCCCTGTGCCCCAGAGTTGGCCACTGCTCCCCATGGCCCTGCTGCCTTTCACGGGCAATGAGCTTTGGAGGCCAGCTCTGGCACGGGTGTGCTCACTGCTCAGGTGCAGCAAAAGGATAGCAAGTTCCAAGCCAGCCTCAGCAAATTAACAAGGCCCCATCTCAAAAGATAAAGGGCTGGGGTGCAGGTCACTATGAGTCACATGATTCTAAATCCCCCCACCCCCACCCTGTACCAGGGAATGTACTCAGGGACACTCAGCCATGGAGAGTCACCCAGCCCTTTCCTTGGTAGAGTTGCCCAGGTGGCATGAATTTGCCATTCACCCTCACAGGCATGGCCCCTGAGCCTGGGTGTTCGTGGCTACCATGTGTAATGTGAGCCACACTCACCCCAGTGCCAGCCGCCCTCAGGAGGCACCCATCCTGCCTCCCATGAAACCCAGCTGCTGCCTTCCTTTCTGGCCTGTCACTGGGTTCTTCTGCTGTGTCTGTCCCCCTCCCGCCCTGAGCCTGGTGCAGTTTAGGCTTAAGAGACACAAGGATGCGTGGTCACCTCTGGGCCTGTAAGTTCTTGGGGCTCCGAGTGTGCATGTGGAACGCTGAGACTGGAAGCGCTGAGGTGTGGGAGTGATTCCCAGGGAACACTGGATTGTCTGAAACAGAATCACAGGCTCCTGAGGCTGCTGCTCAGCAGACCGGGACGCTGTGGTCCCTGGGCAGGCCCCGCCATTCCTGACGTACCCTTGTACCCACAGACTACCCTTGGCGCTGGAGCCAGGCTATCCCCATGAACTCGGCTCTCATCAAGTGGCTATACCTGCCTGACTTCTTCAGGGCCCCCAACTCCACCAACCTCATCAGTGAGTGCTGTGGCAGGCCTGCCTCCTGCATGGGCCACATGGGGTAGGGCCACCAAGGCTGCACACATAGGATGTGCATCGTGGACCGGGAGCCAGTGAGGGGGTGGGCTGTCCCCATCACACCAAGCAGGCCAAAGTCCTGTGCTTTTCAAGCTGGGGGCTTCCTTTCCTGAGTGGGCCCACCCCTCCCTACAAGCCCATCCAGAAGGGACCGAGGGGCCTGAGTCACATGCACACTCACACCAGGTCACATTGGGTCACAAAGGCCGTGTCTGCTTGCATGCAGACTGGTGGCCTGTGGTGGGCAGGTTGTGTTTTGGCCACACAGGACATGTACACACAGTGCCACCTGCCAACATCCTCTTGCCACCTGGTGTAGATACTGTACGGTGGCACCTGCAGAGGAGGTCGTGTCCCTGGCAAGCTCTCCTGTGTTCTGCAGGTGACTTCCTGCTGCTGCTCTGTGCCTCCCAGCAATGGCAGGTGTTTGCAGCTGAGCGCACTGAGGAGTGGCAGCGCATGGCTGGCATCAACACTGACCACCTGGAGCCACTGCGGGGGGAGCCCAACCCTGTGCCCAACTTCATCCACTGCAGGTGGGTGGTGGACACCCACTGCTGAGGGCCCTGCCAGGAGGGGTGGCCAAAATGACCAGCAGTCCTCGGCACCCCACCTGCAGGTCCTACCTGGACATGCTGAAGGTGGCCATCTTCCGCTACTTGTTCTGGCTGGTGCTGGTGGTGGTCTTCATCACGGGGGCCACTCGCATCAGCGTCTTCGGGCTGGGCTACCTGCTGGCCTGCTTCTACTTGCTACTCTTCGGCACCGCGCTGTTACAGAAGGAAGTGCAATCCCGCCTCGTGCTGTGGGACTGCCTCATCCTCTACAACGTCACCGTCATCATCTCCAAGAACATGCTGTCGGTGAGCAGCACACCCCCATCCCCACCCGAGCTGACCCTCCTCCTGTCCCCAGGTCCTTCCCACACACACACCTGGACTGACCCTCCTCCTGTCCCCAGGTCCTTCCCCCC
>PVKS010013829.1:0-49672 GCA_004027875.1 Aplodontia rufa | reverse complement strand
GGAGAGACAAACTCTGTCTTCTCATCCAAAGGTGCAGGAGAAGGGCGTGGGTACAGGGGAGGGTGGAGAATCAGAGCAGTTAACATAAGTGATCTGTCACGCTGATTATCATCGTCCCTGGACTTATTTCAATGCAGACTTTGAATCAACGTCTTCCAGGCTAAGGATGGCAAATCTCCAGCTTGCAGATGGTCCTGAGGCAGGAAGCTTAGCTTAGGGGGTCCAAGTCCAGCTTTGCAATTACCTGGTCATAAACGATCCTTGGGAATCTTATGAAAAAAATTAAATTCCCCGGCCACCGTCCTATAGATTTTGGAAGGAGCCCTGGAGTCTAGATTTTAACAGGTGCTTCACAAAGGGATTCTAACGATTGGGAGAGGCAGGCAACTCCCTTCTAATGCCACACATGCCCTTTTTTTTTGTTTTAGAAGACTGAGGCCCAGAAAGGGGCAGTGGTGAGATAAAGGTCACCCAGAAAGAAGGTTCTACCTGGGGCTTGAGTTCAGGTAAGCTAACTCCCATCTGGACAGGTGTCTTCCCCCACATACCAGAATGACTAGAGAAGTGGCTATGCAGCAATCTTGTCACCCCGGAGCCCCGGAGGGACTCACCTTTGAAACACAAGTCATAGTTTAGCACCTTGACCTTGGTTTGCGCTGGCCTCTGATTTGCTGTTTCTTTTGAACCTGGAGTCCCAGCAATCTGGGCCTGACATGTGCTGGCATTTAGACTGTCTCTCGCGGCACCTTGAGGTTTGTGCTAGACTTGGACATGCACTGCCCCATGGTCCCTCAGGGGAGGACTTGCTGTCCAGCACTGGGGACTGTGGTCAGCAGGCACCGCCCACTCTCAGCATCTTTAGGGTGTGGCCAGGGCAGTGGGAAACTGGGCGCATGGTCCCAGGTTGTCGGTATCTCTGCTGAGCTGCCTTTTTTTCTCTTTCAGGGCTGAGGACCGAACTCGGGGCCTTGCGTGTGCTAGGCAAGCGCTCTGCCACTGAGCTCAATCCCCATCCGCTCTGCTGAGCTGCTTTCAGTTCCACCACCTTCTGTCCTGTTGCCTTTCAGAATTCAGAGGTGTTGAATCTTGCAAAAACCCCAAGGCAGTGTCTCCTTTAGGAGAGCCCAAGCTGCACGGGGTCACAGCGATGGTGCTGTGGAGGGACGTCTTGAGCCATGCCAAAGAGCTTTGCCCAGGAGAAAGACGGGGAGACATCCCTGCAGCGTAAAGTGCACACTTTTAAGAGAAGCCTTGGCCCGCATGTGCGAGAGACACCCAAACATTTAAATCACCTTCTCCTATTGATTAAGGTAAATACTGTACTGAGGGTGTTAATCAATACCCTATAAATCCTGGGCGTGTGAGGGTTTTACTGTGTGTTTAATGCGCCTGTCTTTATTGAGTTACATCCCCCTCAGCCCAAAATGATGAAGTACAAGTTAGAAATCACGTTGGCTCTGACAAAATGGAAACTCTTGCTGTTGTCCTTGTTCAACGCTTTGACCCTAAGACAGCACACCTGGCGTGGTCACCGGCATTGCTCTCCTCTCACCTCACTGGGTCTTGGTGTCTTCTCCAGAGATGGCGCAGGTGACCACTGTGTCCGTGGGAGGGAACAGCAGGGAAAGCCATAGCATTGCTACGAACCCTTGTTATCAATGCCTCAAAGTGAGGATCGATAAGAAAACCTTCTGGAATGTTCTGTGGTAGCCATGGGGAGTAGCCGCAGTGGCGGAGCAGCCTGTGAATTGCTTCCACCACCGTCCTTCTGCACCGCCAGCAGCTGATTGATTTGCCCATTTTGTCAGCTGAGCGTAAATATTTGCCTGTCCGTCACTCCATTACGTTAAGTGCCCAGCCAGGCTGCATTAGTGATGCATGGTCCTTCATGTCGGGGGCACCTGGGTACGACAGGGTGCAACTGTTTGCATCCCAGTTACCTACCCGCTTCTCAGACATGACCTTGTCCCCAAAAAGAGGTCTGACCGAAAGGTAAGAAGGAGACTCAGGTCTGCTGTCCGCCCTAGCCCTGCTGAGCAGGTGACTCAGGAAACCTCTGAATCTAAAGGAAGGAATTTGATCCCACAGAGGAGAAGAATCCCTGACCGTGCTCCTCAACTGGGGGCTCCCTCTGCCCCCAGAGCGGGTTTGGAGATGCTGGAGATGTTTTTGCTTGTCAGTGGGGTGTGGAGAGGCTGGGGATGCTGGTAAGCATTCTGAAAATGCTGTGGACGGTTCCCTTCGAAGAATTTCCCACTGCAACATAGCAGCGGGCACTGCTGAGAAATGCGAACCTCTCAGCTAAGGACAGCAATAAGCCTAACTGGGCACTGCGCAGCTCAAAGAAATACCCCGCGGCCAGGCGATGAGTTGTTGAGACTGCTGTGGGCAGGGGACGGTGGGCAGCAGTCTGGGGATGGATGAAGCGGATCCTGCTACCAGGAAGTGGAGCAGCCTTCCTCCACAGAGGTGGGTTCAGGCTGGGAGCTCACTTGCTCAAGCTGGTGGCAGATGCACAGTCGCAAACCTTGTCACTTGAATAGCGCCCCAGGGCTCTTTTCACCTTCAAAGGTGGGAAAGTGTTTCAAGTGATTAGCTGGTAGTGACACTCCAGGGTTCCCATGCCCAGGCAGCACCCGAATCTAGCAGAGAAGGGGCTGGGATGGATTTGTGATGTGTGCCACAGACCCGGGAAGGAAGTGTTTGAGCAATGAATTTACCATATTGTACTTAACCGTTCTTCTTAACCACAAGGATCCATAAGAAATAGATTTGAGGACATTTTAAGAATACGCAGGATCTTGTTGAGCTAAATAAAAGAGACGATTTCAATATTGTCATTGCTTAAAAGTGAATTTGTAAATCATTTGAGTAATGTGCAGCTGTTATAAAAAATAAAGACAGAGGAGAAAACAGAAATTCCCTGTATTACACAATCTCATAGATACTGTAATACAGTGACACTTTCATTCTGTAAAATATGTTCTTTTATTCCATCATGAATGTTCTTCTACTCTGTTATATATGTTGTTTATTCTGCTATATATGTTCTTTTATTCTGTGTTATATATGTTCTTCCCCTAAATTTCCCTGAAATCTTATCCATGATGGTTGTTGCTATTTTTTTAATTAAAATTAACCACGCTCTAAATATTTTTGTAAATATTGTTAATTCAAGGCTTGGTAATATGAATGTGTTAACATTTACTTAGTAAATATTTATAATTGCACACTGGTCTTTTCCCAGTTTTTATTTTTAATGTTTCACCTATTATTATTTGATAAGGAAATCATACATAATTTTTCATGTGCACGTGAATAATTATTTCCTTAGAATTAATTTTTATAAATAGAGTAAAGACTGACTCAGAGTCTATGAGAATTGTTAAAAGATTCTTTTTTTTTTTAGAGATAGAGAAAAAGTTAGAAAGAATGGATTTTATTTTTTCATCTTGTTTTTGTATTTCCTGCACTTAGTTGTGTATGTGGTGCTGGGATTCAAACCCAAGTCCTTGTGCGTGCCAGGCAAGCGCTCTACAGCTGAGCCACCACTCTGGCCCCTTGTTAAGTTTCTTGATATATATTGCTGAAACATTAAAATTTCTAAACCAGGATAGAACATAGGCCAATTTCTCCAAATTTTTATCAACAATGGCAATTTTTAAAATTAAAGAATATGTTCCTTTTTTAAATAGAGAGGGTGAGAGAGAAAGAGTGAGGCAATTTTTAATTTATTTTTTAATCTTTTGTTTTTAATCCAACACTTAATTGTGTATGTGATCCTGGGGTTCAAACAGCTCCTCGTGCATGCCAGGCAAGTGCTCTAGCGCTGAGCCACCTCTCCACCCCATGAATGTCTTTTTAAGATTTGCACTGGTGTGTGGCTGGAGCGGTGGCTCGGAGGTTACGGTGCTTGCCTGGCATGCAAGAGTACGCAGGTTCAAACCCCAGCACCACGTACACAGCTAAGTGTCAGAGCAACGATAGTCATGTGAAAAACTCAATAAAAATGGATTCTCTCTGTCTCTCTTTCTCTCTCACTGTCCTTCTTTCTTAAAAAAGATTTGCATTAGTGCAATGAAATTTCTAAAGCTGTTTGCAATTATTTGCATTTTTCTTGTGTGAATTTTTTGTGCCCTTTATTCATTTTTCCTTTGAGATTTTTTGTTTTTCTTTTCTATAACCACTTCAGACATACTAGTCTTTATTAGTATATTTCTTGTATTTTATTAGTGTATTTCTTGTAAATATTTTCCCCAGCCTATAGTGTGGCTTTGTGTGTGTGTGTGAGTGTGTTTACATTAAAATTTTTTATTTTTTTGCAGTGCAGGGATTCAACCCAATCCCTTCATGAATGTGAAAAAAGTATTTTCTTTACATATACAGGGCCTATATTCCTTAGCTCCTATATTAAGAAATTCTAACATTCCATCAAATTCTTTTTTTTTTCTTGCAGAAAGAGAGAGGGAGGGACTAGAGTGGTGACTCAGTGGTTAAGATGCTTGCCCTGCATGCGCAAGTACATGGGTTCAAACCCCAGCACCCACGTACACAACGAAGGGTCAGAGCAACGAAAGCCATGTGAAAAACTCAATAAAAATGGATACTCTCTCTCTCACTGTCCTTCTCTCTTTAAAAACACAAAAACAAAAACAAAACAACAAAAAGAGAGAGGGACAGCAAAAAAGAGAGAATCAATTATACCTAGTTCTTCACGTGGCTTTCGTTGCTCAGACTCTTCATGTGTATGTGGTGCTGGGACTCGAACTCATGTCCTTGCGCAAGCCAGGCAAGCGCCTTAGCTGCTGAGCCACCGCTCCGGCCCCAGTTTTCTTTCTATTTTCTATTATTCTCTTACTTCCCTCTTATCTTAATCGTACAGGTCATTCTTTCTCTATCTTAAATATAAATATGATTATATATGCACTCAGAGGTTTTTATAAATATATAAATGTAATTAATGTGATTATATTAATAATATAAATGTGATTAAGGATATGCAGCTTTATTCACTTTTTAATTTTTTTAAAATTCGGCATGTGAAGTTAATTACTGAATTCTACTCTGCCTGACGTGATGCCAACCTGTGTTATTCTTACACTTGACAGGGCTTGTTTGTGGGGTAGCTGCTTCACTTTTTCTGCAACGATCTATGGTAGTTTTCATGCCACTCACCAAAACTTTGGACTTGTCGAATTCCAGAAATGCAGCTTGATTTCTCGTCGTAATGAGTGGTTAGATTGCATGATCCAGCTTCTTGTGCTTGTCTAGAGTCATCTGACGAATTCTGGTCAATGAAATATAAACAGACACGATGTGGTTCTTTTCTGGGCTACAGCCTCTACTTCCTATTTGGGAAATTAGATATAACCCTTTCTCTTTCACCACCAACTCCATGACCTGGAGTAAGAAAAAGTGGAGCAGAGGCTCCAGTCAACCTGTAACAGCCCTGCACTGAAAACAAGATTCAAATCTTTGTAACATACTCGTACTTGGGGGTTGTTTATTACTGCAGCAGAACAGAGCATGTGCTAACTGATACAAGGCCTATTGCTTTAATTTAATACATGGTCAAGTAAATCAATCTGTGTGGCTACCCTACAACCTCAAAAAAAGAAACAAAAGTTCTAAGTAACTTTGATGACCTATTTGAGACCTTTGAACCACTGTATCAGATATCCCTTCTTTTTTGCATTTCTAGGTGAATCTCAGCTTGGTTTGAATTCTATGAATGTATTATTTAATTAAGAAATAGCAGACACCCATTCAGTCTTTCATTTTATCTATAAACATAGCATTTTATTCAATTTTACATATTTATATACCTCCACAACATATTTTACACAGCATCCTCGAGAGTTCAGTGTGTTTGTTCTAAACATTTTTTTAAAACACCTCATGTATCATTTTGCATCTGATATCATTCTTTCAATGCTGTTTTCTGACTGGTTTTGGCTGTTATTTAAGAAAGTTTTTGATTCTGCACACTTGTTCTGAATTCAGTTACTGTTAAGATTTGACCTAGTTCTAAGAAATTTTCAGTTCATCATTTTGGATTTCTTTCCAAAATATTTATTTTTCAGATTTAAAATATATATTTGAACTTGAGCAACTAATTTTTTATTATGCTAAATAGAAATGATAGTGTGGCTAAATTTGAATGACTAATTTTGTATTATGCCAAGTAGAAATGATGCTGTGGATAAATCAAGTAAGACAAATTACTTTTGCAGTCAGTAATTTGGAACTATAACTGTACACTATGAAGTTTTATTTAAAGTACATTCTCTCATTTTTAACTCTTCATAGAAAATAGAGTAATGAACTTACATGTGCACATCTCGTAGCTTTAAAGTTTTTCAATGCATGACTAATTTCATTTGATGTACACCAAACAATCTCTACACACACAATTTTCCACTGAACGATTCTGAAGCAAATCCCTCAAGATCATATCATTTCATTCATAAGGGTTTCATATATTCAAATTTTTCATATTAATCATGACTTCTTCCTCTTTAATGTTAACTTTTCAAATTATGCATGTTCTCCTTAAAGTACCTCATGTCAGCTGCCCCAATCTGGTCTTTCTTTGTGAAATGGGATTGAGCCCAGGGGCACTTAACCTCTGAGCCACATCCCTGGCTCTTTATATGTTTTGTTTGGAGACGGCATCTTGCTAAATTGCTGAGGCTGGCTTTGGACTTGTGATCCTCCTGTCTCAGCCTCCCAAGTCACTAGAATTAGGGGCATGCACCATCACACCCAGCTACCAGTCTGATTTTAATTGAGCCTCTTTGTAATCGAACACATAATGCTGGTTTATGATAACAATTTTTTTTTTAAAAAATTAAGCAGTAGGAAATAACAGATAATACACAGTTTAGTCCTAGGTACCCACTACTTTTTTCTCAAATGTTCACATATATTTTTCCCTTGGATGTTCTAGACAGATACCATGTCATCTGCAAAAGGTTGTCTTTGCCCTCTTCAATTCTGGTGGAGGCTAGAGCTTCAAGTGTGATTCTGATCACGCTGTCCCTCAGCAAGGAGAAAAGCCAGGATTAATATCCACGAATGATGGTGCCGGACGCACGTTTCTAACCACAATACAAGAATCTAACGCTGCAGAGGAGTGTGCTTCTCTGTAGATTACCGAGGACTGGGTGCTGAACTTGATCAGATTCCCTTCTGGCCCCTATTGAAATGATTATATGGTTTTGTGTTTGGCTTCTTGATGTAATATTTTAATAGATGTTACCATTATCAAACCATTCTTTAATTCCTGAGATAAATAATAGTTGAAACTATGTTTGGTTTGTTTATACTTTGACACTGCTGGTTCCAATTTGTTGGTTTTTTTTTTTTAATTTAGAAAACGTTCGCGTCTGTATTTACAAATGAGATTGAGCGATAGATTTCTGTTA
The DNA here is from genome assembly GCA_004027875.1 of Aplodontia rufa. Classification (NCBI taxonomy): domain Eukaryota; kingdom Metazoa; phylum Chordata; class Mammalia; order Rodentia; family Aplodontiidae; genus Aplodontia; species Aplodontia rufa. Next base: position 42,245 of record PVKS010013829.1, on the reverse strand, counting down.
TCCTTACCATGTTTTGCTATAAAATGAAATCAGGCTTGCTTTTTCTTTTCTCTTTCTCTCTTTGAAAGTTTGCTAGTGTGGAACTAATTTGGTCCCCGGGAAGTGTGAAAGTATTTACAGTAAGACACTTTAGCTCTGGAGACTTTTTCAGAGGCAACTTTTTGATCATTTTTGAAATGTCTTAAAATAATTTTGAACAATTATATTTTCTTAGAAATGGCTCATTTCACTGAGATTTCCTAGGAAACACTACTAAATTTTTAAATGTATACAAGGTAGTCATCAATTTTGGACCAGATTAAAAAGAGAAATGTGTGCTAATCTCAGAATATTTGAGAAACATGGAAAAGAAAATTTAAAACACAAAAGTCACATGTGTTTTGAGTTCCTTTTAACATTGCAGTCTATAAACTTTATTTGGCGAGCTAGCTCCCTATTTGGTTTAATAAAACATGAAAAACTTTCTATGTCATTAGTTTTCAAAAATGCAATGCTAAACACCCTGTATCGTCTTATTATATAGACGTATTCTAACATCTACGCCTAACTTATTATTAGACATGTCAGCTACTTCTATTTTTTTCTTATTAGTAATACTGGGATACGGAGCTTCCTAAATGTCCACACGTAACCATGTACGATTATTTTCCCAAAGCATATTTTTAGAAATAGTATTAAGTCAAGGGTTACAAATATCTTAGGGTTTTCCAATCCTCATTTCCAAATTTCCTTCCAGTGTAGTTGAACTATGAGCCATGTGTGAAAGGTTCTGTTTGCCTTTATCATCACCAAATCTCCCTCTTATCTTTCAAATATTTGTCTCACCATTTTATTGTTTCATTTTCTCACTATGGCAAGATAAAACATTTTTCCACGTATGTATCTGCATTTATAATTCCTAGTCTCTGAATTCCCTGCTCATATTTTTTTTCCCATTTGCCAATGGGTGTTTGCATTATTATTACTAATTCAGAAGACGTGTCAACCACAAATATTGAAAATATTTTTTTGCAAGACGGTCATAGGCTTCCGCCGGTTGATATCCCTGCCGTTGCAGAGGCTTTTCTTGTTTATGTAGTCTATTAATTTTTGCTTTGTACTTCCCTTTGAGTTTTATACCTAGCGAGGACTTCCTTATTTCCTTGTAAAAACTCTTCTCTCTTGGTACATTCCCTTTCTCTTTTCTGGTTTTATTGGAGTTCACTCTTGCTTTCTCTTTTATTGTGAGATTCGCCAGAGCCTAATCTCTTCTCTTGGAGCTTTAAAGAGACAGCTCAGATATTCACGCTGTGCTTATCTTAGTTAATTTAATCATCCTTTAGCATTGATCTATTTAATTTTTATCCAGCTTTTGTTAGGTTTGCTTTGTTCGTTTATTAACATCTTGAAACAAAATTTCAACCTATTCATTTCTATTCTTCCTTGTTTAATAACAATCCAATTTATTGCTTTGACTTTCTTTTTCCTTTTTTTCCTTCCTAAGTGTAGCTTTGGCAGCAGCCCACGAGCTTTGACAAAGCTTTGTTTTGTTCTCGTTTTATTATTTTCTAAAGAGTCTGTTACTGAGGTTTTTATTTCCCGTTTGACTCAATAACTATTTATGGGAATTTTTTTTTTTACTTATTTATTTATTATCCAAGTTCCTATCATTTTCTTAGCGGTGTTGCAAATGTTTCCATTTATTTTTATTCTATCAGGGAATTTGGACTGTAAACTTTTCAATTTTATCAAGATTTTCTTGGTAGTGCAGTACATGGAATGCTTTGAAAAATATCCTACTAATACTTGAAAAAGCATCTGTTGGGAACAGAACGGGCCATCGCATCGATGTTTAGTATTACTAGCAATCTCATTTGAATTTTCTCCATGCACTTGATGTATTGAGGGCACTTATGTTTAATAACTTGTCAAAATTGCCTTTGTCCGTTCCTATGTATATTTCCAAAATATTTGACTACTTTGAAGTTGCATTAGTCTGTTGTGTCACCACCAGAGTTGAATTTCTATCATAATTAAATGACCTTCTTTTTAATTTAAAAATCCAAATTATAATTTGCTTTCTTTTCTGTTTCCATGTGTCTTATTTTTTATGTTAACCATTTTTAAACCTCTGTTTCATCTGCTTTAGGCATGAGTCAACATGGAATGTAGTCAAATCTCTCTCACTCTCATCCGTGGCCTTCTGATGGGGACTCCTGAGCAGCTACACATCCTGGGAGCTGTGGGTAGCAGCAGCTGGCTCTGGGCACACCTGGCCTCTCTGGGGTGTGTTTAGATGACAGACAGCAGAAGGACACTGGGGGTCCTGCTCAGAGAAACAGGAGGTCTCTCTTCCTTCTCTAGCTATGGCAAAGCCTTAGAGGGAGGGGAGAGAAGTAGAATGCCTCTTGCCAGGCGGACCCCATCCTGGAGTCAATCACCAGGCCACCTTTGATGGGGAGAGAGCGGTGCCTGACGTTACTATCAGCTCTGTAGGTCACAACCTCTACGGCAATGTTTTTCTCCAAGCTCTTCCAACAGATCCTAACCCAGTATAGAAAAGACAAACCTTCTCCCACCTTAACACGTTCACCAAGAAGTGGGCTCCTCAGGAAGTGTGGTGTCTGGGTGTTTCCTACAGGTCTTCAGGGAGCCAGGAGTAGCATCCACTGGACCTGGTGGCGCTGCCTGGCCAGGAGCGCTGGAGCCCACAGCAGTGTAACCTGGCAATTCGTTGGACTTGTCATGAGCCCACTGGAGATTTCCCCAGAGGACTTTAAAAAGACTTGGCATGACTTTGGAGGCTGAGGCAGGAGGATCACAAGTTCAAAGCCAGCCTCAGCAACTTAGTGAGACCCTGTCTCAAAATCAAATATAAAAAGAAAAGTGCTAGGGATGTGGCTCAGGGGTCAAGTGCCCCTGGGTTCAATCCCAAGACCAAAACAACAACAACAACAAAATTGGCAACTTACTTGAGGGCGCTTTCTAGAGCTTAGGGCCTTGCACATGGAGAAAAAAAGCAAACACGTGGGTAATTCCTGTACCCAGCATCCCATTTTCACCCTCACACATTGGTGTTGCCTGAGTAGAGAAGAATTTTTTTCTTAGAACTATCATACACGTTCTATTCTGTTTTGTTTTAAGTGATGTATTTATTGGTCATCTGCTCTAAGCCCTGCAAATTTTTTCTTTCCTTTTTCTCATAAATTAGAAGGTTTACTTTTTAGTCTTTCTCTTAAAAAAATTCTTTCAACTTTTTACTGTTAAAAAATTTTTTTTTTAGTAGACAAGTTTTATTATAGAAAGCAAAGCACAGGGAAAAGAGCAGACTTCCCCCAGAGTGGGGGAAGGGGACAGAGCCCTACTGTTAAATTTTTAAGAAATGAACCCCACTGAGCCCAGCTTCCAGCCGTACCATCAAGGCACCTGGATGTGAGTAGAAAAGCCATCAGTCTCACCCACCCTGCTGATCCCACGAGACTCCAGATGGACCGACCAGCAGAGCCCTTCCTGAATTCCTTCTCACGGAATCATGAGCAAAATCAAGTGATTTTTCCTAGAAGCACAGCATTCAGTTAGTTGGTTACCCAGCAGTAGATAACTGACCCTCAGCCTTTGACCCTGAGTTCATGCTTTTGAGTCCTAACCATTCACTTCCCTTCTAGCCAGTCCTGCACCACTTAGGTCTACACACTGTGGACAGTAAAAAAAAGAAAAAACAGAAAAATCTGCTTCTATTAACAATGCTTTCGATTATTAAGGTTAAACACCACGGCACTGTTGTGCTAGGAAATTGCTGATAACCAGCAGCAACAGCAAAAAAGAAAGTAAGGTTTTTTTTCCACTTTTCTTTGCACCATTCTCCTCTCTTCCCTCCCTTTCTTCCTTATTCTAGACTAGAGAGCTTTTCTCACTGATCCTCTGTTTCGAGATTTGCTGTTCTCAGCATCAGTCCTGCCCACTTCTGTCCGGAGTCTGGATTTTCACGCTTCTCTTGCATTTTGGGTTTCTGTTCGGTTCCTCCTGATCTCCTTTATGTGTATTTGCATGTCATTTTGTTGGTCTTAACTCAGCCTCTCGGGCTCGGTGTTCTAGCTTCACGGTAAGCAGATCTTACTGGATTCTCTCGAGAATGCCCAACAGCTCTCTGCTTTTGTTATTCTTCTTTGTAGATGGAGTTTTCGCAGACCTGCTCATGGACGTGTTCCCGAGGTCCAGGCTGTGTCTCCCTTCCCCCCAGCAGCTTTTGATAGGCTACAATATTGCCTTCCCCCCTCTGTTTCTCAGGAAAGCTTTCTCCAGACATAAGAGTGTTGCATGGCTTCCTCCAGTTTTCTGTTCACCAGTAAACTGGGGAGATCTCATTTGCAGCCCAAGCTGGACAGTGTGTCTGGGAGCCTGGCCTCACAGCACCACCTGACTGACGCCTCTTCTGAACAACACAAGAGGGTGTCCACTCTGCTCCAGATCTGAATGTTCGTGGGGCTTCAAATTCATCCCGCACGCTCCTCAGAGCCTCCTTTCAGCAGGTGGACACTAAGTGCTAGGTCTGGGAAGTACAGAGGGCAAAGGTCATTTCCAAATGAAAGAAGACACTTCCTCCAGAGAGGAGTGAGCTTGAGAGCCTCGGAAGTGAAGACGAAAATCCCGCTCCTCTCTTTCCTTTGCCACCAATGCATCCGTACGGGAGGTGAAGGTTCCAGGTGCTCTTGCGAGCGTCTCTCTGCTCTCCTCTTCAAAGCACACCTGGCTCCTTCCCCTCTCCGTGTCCTCCCCTGGGCATTGGCCTCTGTGCAGAATCCTCTCTTTTCCCTGCCTGGCGCAGTCTGCTCAGCAAAGTTCTGACCATCTTTCAAAACCCTGCGAAACGTCATCATCTTCCCTCTCCAAACACTTTGCTCTTTGGTTTCCTCCCTGCTCTGGGCACCCACAGCACTCACACAAATTCTATAGAATCAGTTTCAGAGTTATTTTAGTTATTACTTAGTTTTCCTCAATTTTACTTTTTTTTTTTTTTTTTGGTACCAGGGAACCCAGGGGCATATAACCACTGGGCCACATCCTCAGCCCCCCAGTCCATTTCATATTTTTAATTTTAAGACCAGGTCACACTAAGTTGCTGAGGCTGGCTTTGAACTTGGGATCCTCCTGCCTCAGCCTCCCAAGCTGCTGGGATTACAGGTGTGTGCCACCGTGCCTGGCCTATCAATCTTTCTGAAAGGTGTTAAGTTCCCGAAAGACAAAGGTTGACTTTTTTCACTTTTGTATCCCCAGCCTTGGTAAGGCTCAGGCTTGGCACAGTGCCTGGCATACGGAGTCGCTGAAGAGCTGCGGAAGGGGTTGCTGCTGCTTCTGGCAGAACCGGCAGTTGACTGAATGCCACAGATCTGTTATCGTGGTGGTGGCCGAGCAGGTCTCCAGGTAGAGGAGCCCCATGTTTACAGGATCAGGCCTCGGGGAACCTGTTGGCCATCTGCTGCTGTCATTTCGTGAAGCCTCACTTTTCCTGTTGGGCAGCTCCTTGGGTGTGGTCTTTTTAGCAGCTTCAGCGGTGTTTGGTCTAGCGTATCACAGAAGGTCTCAGAAACCACACTCCAGCATTTGGGTCGGCTGAGAATGGCACCTCTCACTACTGTGTGTTCCCAGTCATATTTCTCCTCCTCTCTGTTCCTGGTGCTATAGGTAAAATCTGGAAGCTCTAGAAGCCCATGTGTTAAAGGCTCGGTGCCTCTTATGGTTTGACTGTAAGGTGTTTCCCCCGCAAAAAAAGGATCACGTGCGACAATTTGGGAAGGCCTGATTTGAAATGGTTGGGCTATAAAAGCCTTAACTCAATCAATTAGTTAATCCCTTTATAGGGATTGGTTGGCAACTGGCTTCACCTCAAGCCCCGAGGAAAAGCGCCAGCCTTCTGTGGCCTGGGACCTCTGAAACTGTGAGCCCCTAAACAAACCTTTTCTTGCTAAAATTGTTCCTGTCAGGTCCTTGGATCACAACAGTCAAAACGGTAACTAAAATACTGCCCAACTTGAAGCTATGGAGAAGTCGTGGGACCTTTAAGAGGCGGGCCTTGTGGGAGGTCTTAGGTCACCAGGGACAGTGCCCTGGAAGGGTTATGGGGATGTTTGTCTCTCTTTGCTAGTGGATACCATGAGGAGAGCAGGCTGCACCTCCACACGCTCCCACCATGATGTGATTCCCTGCCACAGGCACAAAATCAGGGCCTACCCTAGACTGAAATCTCCAGCACTGTGAGCCCCAGCAAACCTTCCATCTTTTTAAGTTGTTATCTCAGGAATTTTGCTTATAGTAACAGAAAGCTGACTAACAACCCAGTCTCCTCATTGGTCATGTGATAATCATAGTAGCTAGTGTTGCTTTGGAGATTAACTGAGATACTACCTGAAAACTCTCAGGACAGTGCCAGCTCATGGTAGGCACTATATGACTAATGCAGTTATCACTGCTCTGACCCATGAGGATTGGCTGGTATTATCAACCTATGTTAAGAGAGACCCTGAGGGCTTTCTGGGCTCAGCTAGGAAAATAAAAAAGTCATTGAGTGTCTAAAAAGTGGTGGCTCGTAGGTCAAACGTTTCTTGGCCTGGTTTTAGGGCAGGATAATGAAAAGTTTATTTCGCAGGGTGCTATAGGAGTATGGTATAGACCCAGCAGCTTGCAGGCAATTTCAAAGGGAGGCCAAAGGCGTAACTAATCCCTCCTAGTGAAAACGACCGTGTGTGCATGCGCAAACACACTTGCACACTTGGGGATGTGCAACGCACACTTCAAGAAGGAAAACGCCTTTGATGTTGTGACCCAGTGTTTCCTTCCCCGTGGTGAGGCAAGGGTTAAGAGCACAGAGGCTGCAGGCCCGTTTTGCATATGAGCATTTCCATGTTAATAGAACGGTTAGGGGAAAATGCTCTCTGGCAATTGATTGTATAAATATTTTATCTCCAGTAAGTGGCCACGCTGAGGTCTCTTGAAGAAGTTCCCAGAGAGCAGGGTGCAGGAGGAAATCAGGGCGTTCTCCTGGAAGACAGAAGACACAAGCCGGACTTAGAAACACTTGATCCAAAGTGTAAAAAAACAGCCAATGCCCTCGCTGTGGTGCAGCCTGCAGCAGCCTGGGCCGATTAAATCCATAATGGAATGAGTAAGTTTGGGCCGCATAAATTTGTCTTCCTTCGCCAGGAATCCTGCCCGCCGCCTGGCTAGATTAATGGCCAGGAGCCTCCCACATAATGAAGTGTGCTACCCTGGCACCCGCTCATGAATTTATTATGGTGTCCACAATTGGGCTGGATGGCGGAGACATCTTTATAAATCCTGCATTTAGCGCGGCGGAGATGAGCACTTCACTCCTAATGGCGAGCCTGATTTATCACCAGGGGCCCTGCTCCTCAGCCTGGCCCCTCCCCGGCACTTCTCGAAGGAAATACAGGTCACCCAGCTGATGGAAATGAAATGTGAAGGTAATTAGAGGATGCCGAATGGAGATGGGAGAGGGGCGGCGTGGACGTTTTAAATATGTTGGTCATCCTTTCCCGTGAAGCAATTATATCAGGTTGATTTATTTTTATAGTTTATCATCACTTAACCACCTGTGGCTGGAGATTTTATTTTTTTCTTTAACCTCAAGCTTTGCAGACAAGAGAGGTTTTGATTTCTTTTCCTTGGGATGGTAGGAGAATTCATCCTGTGCCCCTCAGCCTATGAATTCCTCTGCAGTTTCTCAGCCAGAGCAGCTGGCTGCTGAGAGAGTCCTGATCAGTCCCTCGGTGGGGCACCCGAGCTGAGTGTCACCCTCAGCAGCTTTCAGGATCCATCAGTAGGTGAGGACGGAATGTGCTCAGTTTTCCTGGGGGTACCAGGGCCTAGCCCATGATGAATGAGGTTGCTGTCTGATGGCCACAGACTCTAATCCTGGCTCCTTCATGTCCTAGCTAGCTGACTCTGAAAGTCCCACCCCACTTCCCTAAAACTCAGTCTACTCACCTATAAAATGGGAATAATAATTATAATGATGATGATGATGATCTCCCCGAGGCTGCTGTGAAGATCTGATGTACAAATGTTTGCAAAACCTTAACACAGTGCCTGACTCACAGCTGCCACCCAGAAATGACAGACAAGTGAAAATCGTTTAGGGTCATCACACTACGACCTGGTCAACACATATTTGAGAACTATGTTCACAGAACTGTGATACAGAGTAGGGGATCTACACAGCCACTAGAGCCCCTGTGATGGTGGGAAAGGTAGAGAAGCAAATGGTTTCAACACAGAGCTGCAGGAAGGTAAGAACGGGCAGAGGAGAGCTTAACCTTCAGAGGGGCTTGAGAGGTGCCTGCATCAGGGAGAGTCCCCTGAAGAGGAACCTTACTGTGAAAGCATGCACCACGGCTCCTGAAGCACTTTTATGTCAAATCTTGCTTCATCTTCATAACAGTCTATGGGATGCACAATTTACAGGTGGGGCGATGGGGACGGCAAGGCAATGGGACCTGCAGGAGGCAGCAGAGAATGCTAGAGAGGGCACTGGACTCAGAGTCCACGACCTGGGATGGAGTCTCAGTAGGACTAGTTGGCTGTCCCCTTGCCACATAATATTAGACATATTGAAAGGTGCACTTATTTGTCCTTTCATAAATAAATAGAAGTGTTTAAGAATTTGGTGAGATGCAATTGAGTAGGTGGTGGTGGTGTGGGTGTGTACGTGGGTGTGTACGTGTGGGTACGTGTGTGTGCATCTGCAGATTTTTTAGTTTTTCTTTTCATTTTTTTAAAGCAATAGAGGGACAGTGAGAGAGAGAGAGAGAAAGAGAGAATCAATTTTATTTAGTTTTTCATCTGGTCTTCTTCATTACTCCTACACTTAGTTGTGTACGTGGTGCTGGAGTTTGAACCTGGATCCTTGCGTTTGCAAGGCAAGTGTCATAACTGCTAAGCCACTGCTCCAGCCACTGCTCCAGCCCTCTTTTTTCATTTTTAACAGTTATTTTGTCATGCGTGTTTCTCTTTGTATTTGGTTCTTCCCAAGTTAGCACATCTTGAATGTGTCTTGATGGATTTTTTGCTGTTCTGACAAATTCTCAGCCATTATCTTTTCAAATGTTGCACGATCTCTATTCTTCCTCCTGGCCTTTCTGGATATTTCTAGATTGAATATTTTCTATACATGTATCTTCCATTCTGTGAATCCTCTTTTCAGCTGTGTCTAATCATCTGTTAAATCCATTTATTGTGTTCTTAATAAACTTATACAGCTCTTGTATTTTTCACCTCTAAGATTGCCACTTGGTTTGTTAAAGACAGATTCTAGCTCTGTGGTCAAATTCCCCATTTCTTAATTTTATTTTCTTCAACATAAGAAGCATACTCATTTCCAAGTCTATATCTGATATGTCAGTATCTGGATTACCTGAGAGACTGTTGTCTTTCTTATTCCTTTGTTCCTGCCTCTCAGTGTGTTTTAATAAATTATATTGAATTAAGACACCATGAATAAAAATTATAGAGGTTGTGACTGTTGTTTTATTCTTTCAAGAGTTTAGCTTCTGAGGCTGGAGTGGTGGCTCAGTGGTTTCAGTGCTTGCCTCACATGCACAGGGTCGTGGGTTCAAACCCCAGCACCATGTACACAACAAAGTGTTGGAGCAATCAAAGCCAAATGAAAAACTAAATAAAACTGATTCTCTTTCTCTCTCTCTCTCTCTCACTGTCCCTCTCGCTCTTAAAAAAAGAAAAAGAAAAAGAGTTTAGCTTCTAACAGGGCATTAGGGCAGAGGCAGATCACCTTAATCCTATCAGGTATTGAGTTGACTTGAGGTTGGTTCTCAACCTTTCCGTCTCTGCCACTAAATGTAAACAGATTCCTTAAAGGGAATATGGTCTTGAAGGTCAAGTTTGCCTCAGTGAATTTCTCTTTTCTTTGGGATCTTGATTTCTCAAGGTCTGGCTACTTGGTATTTCTCTGAAACATCAAACAAAATTTAAAAAATTGTTATCCAATTTTTCTAGTTATTCTCAGTAGAAGACTGTGCTACAAACTCACACAGAGAAGCGAAACTCTGACACGTCATATTAAGTACGATTTTAGAGTTTTCTTCTCCTATAATTTTTATTCAGGTCTATGTTTATTTTCACAGACTCTTTACAAGATTGAAGGCCCTGTACTTAGAGTGACTAAAATAATTTTTAAAAAATGGTTTTGATCCCTACTGTTCAATTTAGCAATGGAATAAAATTGATAATAAAGAAAAACGCTTATTCAGAGCTTAGTATACTAGACCTATTCTAACTGCTTTGATACGCATTAACTTCTAGGACCGTCATTAACCACATTTTAGAAATGAATGAACCGAGGCACAGAGAAAAAGGCCTCAAGCCTGAAAGATGGCCCAAATGCTCCTTACGCCACGTGCATACACCTTTTTACTCTCCGTCCCCCATTGCATCAGGCTTGATTTATGTGACCTATATCAGGGGTGACAGTAAGTCGCTCTCAAGGTTAGGTTATGAAACCCTTCGGTTTCTGTCCTTGCTGGTTGCTCACACTCCGCCTCTCCCAGGTCACGCTTAAAGCAGGTCCGGAACTGCCCACCTGAGCTGGGTTCCCGACTCTGGAATTCTGAGATGAAGTTTGTAGTCCAGCTGTTGAGCTTCGGGGGTGATATTTAGAGGCAATGGAGAGAGGTTTGGAAAGGTTCCAAAGAAAGTCAGTGGCCAAATGGAAGTAAGTTGGGTGACCAGGTTATGATGCAGTGGAGGGGGGGGGGCAGGAGTCTGAACACTTAACAAGTTTGAATTTTGCCTGGTGTGGTGGTGCACACCTGTAATCCCAGCAACTCAGGAGGCTGAGGCAAGAGGATTGCAAGTTTGAGACCAGCCTCAGCAAAGTAGCAAGGTCCTAAGTAACTTAGGGAGACCCCATCTCAACATAAAAAATAAAAAGGGCTGGGGATGTAGTTCAGTAGTAAAACGCCTTTGGGTTCAATCACTGGTGCCAAATAAATTAATAAATAAATAATAAAATAAAAGCTTAAATTGGGGAGCTGGAGCAGTGGCCCAGCAATTATGGTGCTTGCCTGGCATGTGTGGGAACGTGGGTTCAAACTCCAGCACCACATATATGCAACCAAGTGTCACACAATGAAGTGTCTGAGCAACAAAAGCCACATGAAAAACTAAAAAAAAAAAAAAATAAAGTTTAAATTTGAATTTAGCAGCAAAATTATGTTGTTTGTAAAACTGAACTGTTGGAGGAAGAGGGGGAGAGTTTACCAGCCAGAGGCTGAGACTCCCTCACCCTCGTTCCTTAAACAGTGTCAGACTTTGAAAAATAGGAGTGTGTTAAAGACTTCCTCCAAGACTGGCTTTGTGGTCTGCAGGACAGGGGGGTCACCTGATGCTCAACGGGGGCGAGGAAGGTGGACATTGTAGCAACGCACTGTGTAAAATGCTAACAAGCAGGCATATTGCAACGTTCCTGGAGGTCTACAAGTAGCTGAACTGTTTAACTGCTTGCTTTAAAAGACTGCAGATAAGATGCTGGAAGAGCGCTTCGTGTTTTCCAGGGGACAGTGAGGACCTGCTGCTTGTTGAGAATTTCTGCTTTCTTGGTCTAATTCCTACACCTGCTTTCCGCGGAGGGGCTGATTTTGCCACTGCCCCTGAGTCTTCTCTGTTGACACTCGTGTTATAAGACTGACTTAAGCTGTCACTCTGGGGAGCATCTGCAGTCTGGCTAAGTGCCCCGAGCGGGACCAGCTTCAGCAGGACTCACTGCTGATTCCTGTTCCTAACCCGCTGTCCCCCAAGTAGAACACCGCACATTCCGGCCACTTGAACCCCAACAAAGGCATGAGGTCCCTGCGTGCTTCTGGGTATAGTTCACACACATCCAAGCAGCTGGGTCTGTCTCCCGGGTCCCAGAGCAGGAAGAGGGCTTTTGGTGCTTCTTGCCTGGTCTCTGAGGTCCTGCTCACTCCCGCTTCAGGAGAGCCTCTTCCCAATCCTGACCCCAGCACCTCTGTCTACTCCAGCCCAAGGAAGCCTTGAGTTCCCCTGTTATCAGCCAAGAGGCTCATTCGCTCCAGGGACTGGTGATGGACTTGGTGGTCGCTCTTGCAGAGTCATTTACGTTTCAACAGAGAACAATACCAGAGAGGAATGTCTCCATATTACAAGGGAAATTTGAGCTCTGAGACTCCTAAGTCACAGCAATGGGAATAGAGTGTGTGTGTGTGTGTGAGTGTGTGTTAGTGAGTCACAGAAAGAGGTACTAGAGTGCTGCAGCGGTGGCTCAGTGGTTATGGCGCTTGCCCCGCATGCGTTGAGTACACGGGTTCGAACCCCAGCACCACATACACAACTGAGTGTCCAAGCAACGAAAGCCACGTGAAAAACTCAATAAAAATTGATTCTCTCTGTCTCTTTCTCTCTCTCTCTCTCTCACTGTCCTTCTGTCTTTAAAAAAAGAAAAAAAAAAAAGGTACTAGAGGGAGCTCCCAAGAACCTTGCGGAAGCCGGCTACTCAGAAGTAATGCCGTACGTGCCCACACTGCTCAGCTTCACGCCCTGCTTTTTATATCCGCATGATAACTGCTACTTAACAATGGGGAAGTCAACTTCTGGGTCTTGATTTTTCTCATTTGAGAAACGTCAGGGTTGATGAGTTATTTGCAGTGAAATCTTATGTGACATCATAAGAGAAAGAGATGGAAATGTTATACTGCAAGCGTCAGGTAATGGTGAATCTTTGTAGTAGGCAAGTTCTAACCTGGCCCCCACGATCTGTACCCACTAGGTAATCCCTTGTACAATCTTTCTTGAGTACGAGGGAACCAGTGCTTTGCCTCCCATCAATACATTGTAACAGAGACAGAAAGATTGCCTGGAAGTAGTCAAGGTCTCCTCCAATCCGCTGACTCCAGGTTTTAAAGAGGGATTGTGCTGGGTGGGCCTTGCCTAATCAGGCAACTGCCTACGTAGACATGAAGCAGCAGGCCAGGCTTACAGAAGGGCAGATGGCCAGGTTGTGAACTGACCAGGGAAGGGCCATGTGGCAGGGACCTGGAGGCCTCTTGGAGCTGAGAGCAAAGGTTGCTAACAGCCAACAAGGAAACAGAAACCTCAATCTTTATTTTTTTAAATTTGTTATTAAGGAGTTGAATTTTTGTACAATCATAAATGCAAATAAAGTTACAATGTGATAGGGGTATGTTCTTAAACCAGAATCACCTCCACATCACCCACAATACCCCAGTCTCTTGATTCTCCTATATTTTGTCCCTATAAGTGATATAAATGCTTAGACTGTGAATTTTCCAGCATAAGATGATTGTGTAAATATTACTGGATTCTCAGAAGGGAGAAATGCTACTCTGTTCATTGTCTCCCTAGATCCCTCCCTGTCCTCCCCAGCTCTCCCCTTCCCCAACGGTCACCCCCCACCTCCCTCATCTATTGTTGTCCCAGATTATGTGTTGCTGCACCTTTGCTGGGTCTCATACGGAAACCTCAACCTTATGATGGCCAGAAACTGAATTCTGCCAAGAAACTGAGTGACTTTGGAAGAGCTGCTGTCTCAGAATGCCATGGGACAGTTGCTGTGGCCAACACCACAACGGCAGCCTTGTGAGACCCCGAGCACAGAACTCAGCTGTGTTGAGCCACAGAAACTGAGATGAAAAGCGTGGGTTCAACCCGTGACGTGCGGGGAGCTGATGTCAGGTTCAAGGCAGCACCAGGTTCAAAAGGCCCTCTAGGAAGTTCATTTGACAGACTGCCTTCCCGATTCGCAGACCCTCTCCCCTTGGCAGACCCCTTCCCCATGTGCAGGTAGAAAGGCGGGTGACAACACATTTTATCTTAGCCTAATGTCTAGTTTTGTTTTAAATATTGAGTATCAAGAAGATTCAGAGTCTCTTCCATAAATAATTATTAATAACTCAATTTGCAAACTCTGGGCACTCTTTACTTACATGCTGCTGAGAAGAGAAGCGTAACTTTAGCTGTCCCCGATAGGTTTGGCCTCGCAGGGCATGTCAGTGATTCTTTGGTCTCGCATGTATTAAATGTGGTATCCAACAACCTGAAAGCTACAGGAGGTTTCTATCTTTTTTAATTTGAGTTTTAAAAATAGCTAAAACTTTTTTAAAAAAAAATAATTTTAAAACCAGTGTTTGGGAAATCCCTGGAAGGGCTTCCATCAAATTCTAGAGCTCTGGAAAACACAGCACAGTCTCAGAATGGAGAGGACCCCTGGCTACATGTTTTTTAATAGATCTGAAATTACTCGACCTTAGTTCACACTCCTGACCCTTCATTCACAGCACTTTAGAAGGACGTGAAAGTACAAGTATCAGTACACGTGTGAGTATGTATGTATATATGCCTGTGTGTGTATAAATGTATTGTATAAAACTTTTGGAAAAAGAGTTAAGTTTTGAGCAGAGGTGGAGCTAAGGGTGACGGGGCTGTGATAGACCCAGGGTAATCTGTGAGTATCTGTGTGTTATGCTTTCAATCTTTAAGGTCTCCCCAAAGCTCTAACTTCATTGGTAGATTAATCCATTTGATAGATTAATAACTTGAAAATACTGGGCATGTGGGGTGTGGCTGGTGGAAGCAGGTCATTAGAGGCATCCCTGGCTTCCCTAGCCCCCTCTCCCTCCCCACCTCCTAGCTGCCGTGATCTTGGCCACTTTCCTCCATGATGAAATTGCACCATGATGTTCTTCCTCACCATGGGCCCCGAGCAAAGGAGTCAGTAGACCTTGGACTGAGACCGCTGAAACTTTCAATCAAAATAAACTTTTTCTGCTAAGTTGTTCTTGTCAGGTATTTTGGTCACAGTGACAAGAAGCTGACTAACACAGTGTGTATCATATAACAGCGTTGTTATGGTTTGGATACGGGGTATCCCTCAAATGCTCCTGTTCATGCAGGAATGTTCAGAGGTGAGGTCATTGGCTGTGACAGCTGTTTCCTCATCAGTCCACCCTAGTCCAAATGGGCTGGGTGGTAAGTGGGGCAGCGGGAGGAGGCGGATCCATGGGAAGTGTCCTAGGAGCTTTGCTTTCTCTGTAGCCCTTCTGCCTTTATCTGCTTCCTGGCCTCCGTGACTGGAGCCATGCTCCTCCACCCTGATGTCCTGCCTTCCTTGGGCCAAGAGCAAAGGAGTCATCCGACCATGAACTGAACCTCTGGGACCATGAGCCAAAATAAGCTTCCCCTCCTCCTCTAAATTGTTCTTGTCGGGTATTTTGGTCACAGTGATGAAAACATGGCTAACAATTATATCACAATATGCAATTATTTGAGAATTTAGTAGTTGCTGCATTTAAGTTAAACTTGAACCCTCTGCTGAATTTCCACTTGGGTTTGATGAAGGAGCTGATCTCATCGGAGAGGCTGGATGCGTGTCAAGGCTGATTCCAGCCCTGGAAGTCCGATTTCAGCTGAGCAAAGATGAGCAATCTGACAGAGGGTTTAAATCGGGTCTTCAGCCCCGTCCATGTTGACCCAGGGAGGTGGCTAATTCTCCTGTACACTGGAGGCTGCTGAGTAGGATGCCTGGGGGCTGGAGCGGTGGCTCGGTGGTTACGGCGCTTGCCTGGCATGTACCAGGACACGGGTTTGAACCCCAGCACCAAGCACACAACAAAGTGTTGGAGCAACAAAGCCCTCAAAAAACTAAATAAAATTGATTCTCTCTTTTATCGCTCTCTCTCTCTTAAAAAATAAAAAGAAGCGGCAGCATGCCTGGTTGGCCCCTGGAGGCCAGCAGCACCTCCCATCCCACGTGGTGATGGTGGGAACTGACCGGCTGCCCCAGATGAGGAACTGAGGCTCTGGCCATGCTTCGCTCCTCGTTTCAGACTCTGCCACAAACACCAACATGCGGGCTCTTCAAGTCTTCTGGAAAATTCTGTGTAGAGTGCTAGACTACATTAGGTCTATTATGCAATTTCAAATATTCCCACTTCCGAAACGGAAACTGAGACCCAAAGAGGGGACAGAGCTCACGCAGGGGCACAGAGCAAGCCAGGGCCTGGGACTTGAACCATTCCCGGATTGGCAAGCTCCCTGGGCCCTCCTCCTCTCCGTCGCGCACCCCTCTTATTTTCTCCTCCAACCCCAGGAGTTTGCATGGATAGGGGCTCACACAAACCCAAGGCTGGAAGGGAGGCACCGGCCCATCGACTAATCAAATACACATAAAAGCTCTTTCTGAACTATAATTACGTTTGTTCGCTCCTTGGGTTGATTTATTTTTTATTTTAATTGTCAGCCTTGCTCCACCATGATGCTAATAGAAATGTTATTGCAGCCAATATGCGCTAAAATGATGTCTAAAGATTATTAATGAGAGCAATAAGAAGGTGTCTTCATAATAAGTCAGCATTAGAGGAGTAATTCATTTTACCTGATGTAATTGGATTGTAGCGTTTCAATAGCCTGGGACTTCCTCCTAATTGGGATTAGCCGCAGTTTCCTCCTTTTAGGAGAACATTTAACTCTTCCTCTTCTACTTTGCAGTTTTTTTATGAAGTAATTAAATGTGAACTGCCGGGCGGCTCTGGAAAGGAAGCCAGCCTCTGAACCGGTGGTGGGAGGAGGCCAGGAGTCGGGGCCCGGGGCCACAGGCTGGGGACCAGGCCTCCCCAGGCATGCAATTCCTCCTCCTCCCCTTCTCTCATCTGCTCTCCACTTCCTCTTCCTGCTCCTCCTGTCTCTTCTTCTCCTTCTCTCCCTCCTCTTCTCCCTCTTCCCCTTTCCTCCTCCTCCTCCGCTCCTGCCCTGTCCTCTTCCTCTGGTGCCCTGGGCCTTTCTCTTTCTTCACCAGTGTGAGGCTAGAACTGTGCTACAAAGGGCAAGATTTAGTCATCGTCCACCTAGAAAACTGTCACATCCGGAGAAAGAGGAAGGACTGTCCTATCCAGGCCCTTCTGGGCTCCAGGACTGGCCCAGCATTTTGCATATACGGTTTATTTTATCGTCCCAGGGGAAAAGTGCAGCCATCCTTATATTTCTAATGAGGAAACCAGGACTCAAGGTCAAAATAATGTTGACACCCACTGGCCCCTTCTGCCACCCTCTTCAGGGAGCCAAGAGCAACAGGGCAGATTTCCATCCGATGGTGGAACTCGCGGTAGGAAAATGGAAGTCAGGGCTTGTGGAGCTTAGCATTTTTATTAAATAGTTGTGTATTGACTTTAATATGAGCCAGGAAAAGCATCAGAACTTGCACATCTAGGTTTTTAATGCAAATTTATTTAAGGAAAAATGCGAGTCACTGTGAGGAAGGGCCTTATGGACCTACTATGCGCAGCATGCACTACTTGGGCAGGTGCTGCCTCTTCCCTGGAGGGCTGCTAATGCGACAGAGCCTGCCCTTTTGCCCTGACTCTGTCCCTGTCCTCAGGGACAGGTGACATAAACTACCTTCCTCTGATTTAAGAAGTAGAGGAATAATCAGATATTCCTGCCTGGTGTCATCTACATCTGGCATGGAGCACCAAGTTTAGGGACAAAGTCTTGGGGTCCCCAGAGGTCCTCATCAATGATCGCACAATGGAGAATTAAAGATAGTGGCAGAAAATGATCCTGGTGAGAAAGAGCTCCTGTTGCTTCTCCCTCTCTCTCTCCCTCGTCTCTTCCCCCATCCCGTTCCCTCTCTCTCCTCTCCCCTTCCTCCTTCTTCATTGCAGTCATCATTACAGCCCACAAGTGTGTATTGAGCTGTTATGTGCCAGGCACTGAGCACTTGATGTGTATTATTTTATTTAATCTTTACAATGATACTGTGAGATAATTATTATTTGCACAGAGTCACAGAGAGGACAAGCAAGTTGCCCAGACTCACACAGCATTGCCAGGCAACCCAGCAATTGACTGAGGCTTGGATAGTGGCTCAGAGCTGGGACAGCAGGGGCAGCAGCCAGGACAAGGATGAATCCTGCCAACATCCATGGTCCAGGAAGGATACAATTACTAAGACCGAGTCACCCTGTGGTCTCTGCTTATCTTTCACCAGGATGTGGCTTCCTGGTCAGATCACCTCTCTCCTCTATGCCCTACCTGGGAATTTTAGCTCCTGTGATATTGTAATTGATGATACAACATGTGTGTGTGTGTATACATGGTCTTCCTCAGTCCTGGCACTGCTCCGAAAGCCCTTGGACCCCTAGAGGGAGAAGAGCATTGTATGTTCATGAGTGTGGCTGGGGGCCTCTGGGTGGTTCCAGGATGTGACTGTCAGTAGAAAGACCAAGGCAGGATTAGAAGGCTGACACTTGAGCCCTGCCTTACTCCAGCCTCTGCAGAGGGAAATGTGGCTGAAGTCTGAGTTTGTGGGCAACAACCAGGCGGCAGAAGCTCCATAAAACCCCGAAGGGCTGGGTTCTGGCAGCTGTGGGGTAGTTGAGTGCCCTGAGGTTCCCGGAGAGGAACCTGGGAGGGTGGGGCGGCTCTGAACCCCTCCCTGCACACCTCCATCTGGCTGTTCATCTGCACCCTCTGTAATATCCTTCATAACAGTTAGATGTAAGCGAAGTATCTCCCTGAGTTCTGTTAACCACCCTGGCACATTCAAGAAGGGAGTCACGAAAACCCCCAATTGATAGCCAGTTTGTCAGAGGTATAGGTCACAACAGGGGACTTACAATTGGCATCTGAAGTGGTTGGCAGTCTTTTGGGACTGAGCCCTCAACCTGGGAGGTCTGACCATATCCAGGGGGTAGTGTCAGAACTGAGCTAATGTGTAAGGACACACAGCTGGGGTCCTCGGGGCGGTGTCCGGAAACCTCCCAAAATCTGGTGCTGAGTAGGAAAATGTTTCTCCTTTCTGAAAGAGCGCCTCACCTGAAGATGGGGCTACATCCATTCAGCTGGCAGAGGTCATGAAGGTGCACCTTTACTGGGACAGCTGCAGAAGGCTACCCGGCCACCTTCCCTTCTGCCTGGGGTGCAGCTTCTAGCCCCAGAAGGTCCATGTGCTGGACAATTCCTAAGCAGGACCATTCTCAAACTTTTGGGTCTCGGAACCCTTTTGTATTTATTTTGTTTGCTTGATGTAGTCTTTGGTCCTGGGAATTAGCTAATTTAAAAATAATTATTTTCAAGGAGACTTTAGTTGGATTGTATTTATTGATATTTGCCATGTTAGAAATTAAAAATAAAAAGTCATTATTCACTAATCTATTCAAGATAATGATGAATGCACTACATGTTTAAACAGATAAGCATGTTCAGTGAGAGTCGGGGCCTTGTCCTACATTTTTTGGTGTCTTATCTCTTAACAGATGGCAGCTGGAGTCTCATTTCCTCCTGCGCGGATCTCTTGCCTCAGATCACGGAGCCTCTGGGAAACTTGCGTGTATATGCAGAAGAGAATGACTGTACAAAGGCGCATAAGCTTTCAAGTTAGCAGCAGTATGAAAATAGTAGCAAATCGAGGGACCCCAGGCTGCCCTCACCTCACCTGGAGAACACACGTGCTAACCCACAGAGCATGCCAGCGGTCAGACAAAAGCCAACACCCAGACCTTGTCCTCTGTCCCCAAGACCTTCCTGAGCCAGAGCTCCTGATCCTTTAACTTGCCAACTTCTATTCTTCATGCGGACCTCGGGGCAGCTCAAATGCCACTGTCTTCGCATCTGCCCTCCGCTCTGCATAGGGAAGGCCGCCCAGAGATCCCCTGTCAATCTGGCTGAGGGATTCCACCAGACCAGGGCAAGAGACTCAACGCCCGTAGGCAGCAGCCCTCGACTAAGACTCTCCAGCTCCCTTGCCCTTGGTGTGATGATGGAGCGACATTCTCCACAGTGTCACTGAGGTTCTTAGAGGGTCACAAGATCACTTGCTTAACTATCCACCGTTTTTTTTCCCATGGGGTCCTTCCCTTACCTACCTTACTTCCCTAGTGCCCTGGTGGCACTTCCTGGACCATCTCCCCATTAAACTGTTTACCTTTGAATCCCTATCTCAGGATCGGCCTGCAGGTCCTTTCAATTGCTTCCTGAATCCTCCAGCATGTTGTTGATCTTGGTTTAGCATGGAACATTGGTGTGCTCAGTTGTTGAATGTCTCTGTCCCTGCCAGGATGTAACTGCCTCTACGAGGGAGCTGTGACTCTCATTTATTAGCAAATCATTCGTACTTAGCACAGCTCTTGGCATATGGAATTCCTTGGGAAAATGTGTGTTAATTGATGGAATGAATGAATGAATGGTTGATGGAATGAATGAATGAATGAATGGTTGATGAACTGAATGAATGAATGGTTGATGGAATGAATGAATGAATGGTTGATGGAATGAATGAATGAATGGTTGATGGAATGAATGAATGAATGAATGGTTGATGGAATGAATGAATGAATGGTTGATGGAATGAATGAATGAATGGTTGATGGAATGAATGAATGAATGGTTGATGGAAAGAATGGAGTATTCTACATCTCCAGGAAAATCCTACCATGACTGTTAACAGAACCCTGGAAAAATATTTATTGACTGGCTGAATGAATGATTGAATGAATGGCTGCCACAGTTTCCTGACTTCTGTTCTAAGACACAGGTGTCACCTGACCCTGCGTGGTGCTACTTAAAGTGTTAAATTCATTCTCATCAGGGGCCAATGTCTTGCCACCCACATGGCCACCCTTCTGTAGGCAGCCCCTCCCCTGGCCCTGAGGAAGCAGCCTTTTACCTCCTCTATGCACTGGGCTCTTCAGGAGACCACCTTGGGCCTTCAGGCCATCGCTCTGCCCCTTTCTCCAGCCGCTGGCTGCCCAGTGACCAGTCTGTTTGCTGACCTGGCCTGGGCCTGGGAGTGCTCCCTTTCCACCTACCCTGCTGACATCAAATGGTGCTCACATGGTCTCAGCTATATCCCCCATCTGTCCCAGACTCAGGTTGCTCGGTCTGAGGCCTCCCCAGGTTTCACTGCAGGTCTGTGTTCACCTTCTAGGGCTGCCAGCAGAAAGGACCGCAGGCCGGGTGGCTTTAACCACAGAAACGTCTTTTCTCACAGTTCTGGGGGCTGGAGTCTGAGATCAAGCTCCAGCAGGTTCTGATCCCTCTCTCCTTGGCTGGCAGGTGGCCACCTTCTCACAGTGTGCCACGCCTCTGCGCTGAGAGTGTCTGTGTCCCAATCTCCCCTTTTATAAGGACACGAGTCTTCCTGGATCGGGGTCACCCATTACGACTTCATTTTAACTTAATCTCCTTTTTAAAGACTTTGTCTCCAAACAGAGTCATGTCTTAAGGCTTTGGGGATAGGGTTTCAACATATGAATTTTGTGGGGACACAAAATTCAGCCCATAAGAAGATGCACTGATCAAGTTCCAAGTCCCCCCTGGAAACTCTGGACCCCTCTGGTGCCCGGGGCAGGCAGGGCACTCAGCTTGCTCACTTGTTCTCTCTCCACCTAACTGTATCACACACACCTCTAGTTCTAGTCTACTTACCCCCATGAAAGCAGTCCCCCCTGTCTGCTGATCTCTATCTCTACTTTCCAAATGCAAATTGGAGCACCAGCTCCCCAATTTCTCCCCCCCCCAAGTCAAGACCCTCACCACTGGGATTTTGGTCCAGAGGGGGGAATCCAGACGTACCTCACTGTCTTTTATTCCAGAATAGCATTGGAGAGAGCAGCATTGGGAACCAGAGGGCCCCACACTTCCAACCCAGCAAGATCTTTAACCTTCTACCACAGCAGCTTCCTCATAAATAAATGGTTGAGCAATTGTATTTACCACGATGTTGGTTGCAAGAAGTAAATTAACAGGTATAAAGTGTGTAGAACTTTAATGCATATTAATTAATATGCATAAACACATTTACATACACTTAATTAATACATAAATTACCTGGTGCAGTTAGCCCTTAGCACGTGACCATTATTAGCATTCTTACCTCTGTTTTTCTTCTCCCATCCACAGTCCCTGAGTAATAAGGGCGACCATTCCTCCCCCTGAGTATCTCCAGCCCTCCTTCCTCCTATCTGTCCCCTTTCAAGGGAACACTCATCTCTTACTCAGGTGTCAGGAGGAGGGGCAACTGCTGGGGAGTTAGGTCACAGGGGAGGTAGAATGAACAAAATGGATTAATTTAATATTTAAACAATCATCTTTGCACAGTTATGCCAGGCACCTACCTAGTCCAGGAAGACAGACTTTTAACAGAGAGGCATAGTTTCCGCCTTTGTTGGGTTCACTTCTCAGTGCCAGACACATAGCAAAGAGGCCAAGTCCAAAGCCTGGCTCTGAACTGTACTATGTGTATGTCCTGAGCTCATTGCTTTCCCTCTTGTGGCCTCTTGGTTTCCCTCTTGGTTTCCCTAGAATAACATCAGAAACTACCATGGCAGGTTGAAGGAGAAAATGCATTTAAAATGCATCTAAAATGCCTTCAGATGGGTCACACATGATAGCTCTTAAATAAATATTACAAGGAAGTTCAGTAGACTGGTGATCAACCCGGTCACGCAGACAAAGAGGCCTCCATGGCGCCGGCCACACGCCTAACAAGTGCAGCCTACAAAACGCTGGTAAGAACACAGACAGGATGGATGAGAAAATGCTGAAGCCGTCTCTGCTTCTGTGACAGAGGAGATTGGAACAAACCAAACGTGGGAGTTGGGGCTGGAACTGAGGCCACTGCCCCAGGGAGATCCCAGTTCCAGCCAGGAACCAGGGAGGGCTGGGAAGGAATCTCTTGGTCCCTGAACACACAGAGGACAGAGGCACACTGTCTGTCTCAGCCCTGTGTTTAGGAAGAAAAACAGGAATTAGCATTTGGGGCCATCATGATGCCAGGATGACTCACTGCCAGGCCAAACCTGGACCCCGTCCAAAAGTCACTTGCAAGGACAGTGAGGAGAGCGTGGTGGTCACAGGCCCAGCCTTGTGATGACAGGGGCTTTGCCTTTCTGTTTCTACTGCTTATGCCTGCATGGTGGCCTCTCCCTGGAATCTGGCTGCTGGGGGGCCACGGGGCTTGGGGGGCACGGGGAGTTTCAGGTCTCCAACCTGAGGGCGCTTCTGTCTCAGGGGGCTGTGTTCAGGTGCCAGCAGGGTTGGGGCTGTGTGTACAAATGAGGAAGGCGCCTCCCTGTGCTGAGCCCACCACCGCCCCCCTTATGCCACAGCTGTGATGCTGAGCCTCAGATTGTCCCATTATTGATCCCCGCCCCCCCATAATGAACTGTAACAACAACTCCATTACTCCGCGCTCGCCCATTGGCTAAGGATAATATAAAATTAGCCGGCGTGCATGGGGCCTCTCAGGATCGATTTCCCTACTCAGATTACTTGTTACGAAAGAATAGAGCTGTCTCCCCCGTAATTGAACAAGTTAACTCCTTGTCTCATAAAATGTAAGCCGGTATTGATTGGCTGTTGTGGTGCACAGGGGTGGGGGCGGGGTCGTGGGAGCCCTGGGCTGCAGGGTGCTGCCCCTCCCCGCCCTCCCTCATGGCCAGCACCCCCAGCTTGACAGGTTGGCACAGCAAACCCTGGATGGACCTTGGGCCTGTGCGGTCATGGGGAGGGTGGTCTCAAGCCCACTTTGACGTCCTCAGTCCCTGCCTTCCCAAGACAAGGGCATTTATTCCTGTCAGGCCAAGTGGAGCTTTCAATTCTTGCAGATCTGGATTTGAATGCTGCTTCCGAAGGATGCCAAACATGTGACCTTGGAGCAGGAACCCAGTCCCTCTGAGCCAACAATCACAATGGCAATTAATAATAGGGATAATTTTATTTGATACCTAATAAGAATTCTGTGTTATTTGATGTCTGTGAAGGTGGTAGCCGTAAGCACCTTAGAGGTATTGAGAGGTTCTGATGGGCCAACCTATGTAGTGCCAGAGCACCCATAAACGGGAATGGCAATTTTCTTTACTTTTCTTTCTTTCTTTTTTCTTTTTTTATATCACAAATTGAACCCAGGAGGACCTAACCACATCCCCACCCTTTTTATTACTTTTATTTTCAGACAGGATCTGGCTAAGTTGCTTAGGGCCTCACTAAGTTGCTGAGGCTGGCTTTGAACTTCTGATCCTCGTGCCTCAGCCTCCCGAGCTGCTGGAATGGACAGGCGTCCGCCACCGTGCCTGGCTCAGGAATGGCTATTTTGTGCTTATTTACATGTTTGTCACCAATAGAAACCCATCTGGGTGACTGAGAGAGTTAAGACACGCTTTTCAATTTGAAGGGTGTATGGAGTCTTTAAAGAATGGTGGCAAAACATCTAGTTTTAAATCCTTCTGTGGCCAGAGGCCGCGGGCTTCGTGATGGACATGTGTTTAAACTGGAGCAATGACTGCCACCCAGGAAAAGAAGGGGCTCATTGTGCGCCCGCAGCGGTTCGCCAGCCCCGCCTGGCTGCTCCCGCCGCCTCCACCCGTGGCCTCCCCAGACTCACAGGGCCTCTGCAAACCTGGCCAAGGAGACCACCTGCCACCAGGAAGGGTTCGTGTTCCCTGGGTTTGGGACCGTTTCCCGTGGCCTGCACGTCACTCAGCTGTGGGCAGACTGTGCCCAGGGAAGTCAATTTTCAAGGCTATCATTCCTATTGACTTTGGCTGAGAGGTCCAAGGGGACAATGAGGCAAAAGGCCAGGAAGAAAAGGAATGAAGAGCGCTCTAGGATTGGAATCTGGGCTCCGGATTGATATGGCTGGATAGATTCCGCCTGCACATAGGTGTGAGATGTAAGGCTCATTTGCAGCTGGGAAGGACAATTGCCTCGCCCAGAAATTACTTCTTTATCATGCAGTTTGAGAAATGACTGTTTGTTTGTTTGTTTGTTTTGAAAAGAGAGGGACAATGAGAGAGAGAGACAGAGAGAGAGAGAGAGAGAATCAGTTTTATTTAGTTTTTCGCGTGGCCTTCAGTTGCTCTGACACTTCATTCTATACATGGTGCTCGGGCTCGAACTTGTGAACTCGCACCTTCCAGGCAAGCGCTGTAACCGCTGAGCCACCGCTCCAGCCTGGGAAATGTTGTTTTAATAATAGTAGTAATAACATCAGTGCTTACAGGGCAGGCTTGTTACGTGCCAGGCTCCATCCTAGGCACTTGATCAGTGTTCACTGACAGAAATCTGCCCGCAGCCCTCCTTCTAGGTGACATTACTAATAGATGTCACTTTGTCAGAACTCTGCACCTGCTGGGGACAGTTATGTGGCCGTCTCATTGATCCTCACCACACGGCACACAGTGCTTAGGACAAAGTTCCAGATCCTTGATTTATTTTATTTTTTTTATTTTTTTGTCACTGTGACCAAAAGTCATGACAAGGACAAGAGAGAGGAGGAAAAGTTTATTTTGGCTCATGGTTTTGCAGGTTCAGTCCATGGTCGGCCTTCTCCGTAATGCTGAGCCCTAAGAGGAGGCAGAACATCGTGCAGAAGGGCGCGGCAGGGAAAAGCAGCTCAGCCCGTGGTAACCAGGAAGCAGAGGGAGAGAGCTGTGCCCACCGAGGACAAAATGTGAACCCCCTAGGCAGCCCCCAGTGACCCACTTCTTCCAGCCACACCCGACCTGCTGGCAGTTCCACCCAGCTGATCCACATCAGTAGATGGATCCGATGATCAGGTCATTCAACCTCTGACCCTTCTTGCACTGTCTCACACACGAGCTTTTAGGGACACCTCATATCTATGCCGTCACACCGAGCCCGGCCCACCAGGACCTACAAGGTGTTATCTCAAGCCCCTCCTCAGGGACCTGGCACAGACTTAGCTCTTCCTTCTCTAAAGCCCATGCACCTTCGGGTCCCTTGGCAAAGTGTCCTTCCAAGTCTGGCTTATTAGCCTCATTCAGAACTTCACACAAAGCCCTCCCAGGCCACCCAGGCACCCAGGTAGCCACCCACTCCTCTGTGGCACGACCCTCTTTTCCTTCCATGCGTGACGCATCACAACCCAAGGAGTTTGCTTGTTCAGGATCGTATTGAATATGTTCCCCTACAGGACACAAGCTTCCGAGGGCAGTGGCTGGGGCGGTCGCGACGTTCCCTTCCGCTTTAGGAAGGCTCTGACCTTCAGGTAAAGGGGGTCGTGCTGGGCTCGCTGGAGGGCGTGAGAAATTGCAAGAAGGCAGGTGAGCAGGGCTGCAAAGGGACACCTGGGGCAATGCCTTCCCCCCAAAATGACCAAGACTAGTGAAAGAGGGAAATGTGACACCGTTTGTGCGTCTGTCTCTTAGCTCCTGGAAGGAAACTCACCCTAAATCCAGGTCGAATATGATCTGGGAGGCATTGAGAGGTTCTTGGCTTTCAAAATTCTCCTCAAACTCTTTTTGCCAAGGACCCCTGTCCCTACAGCCTGCACCCCTGTCGTGGATTGGGTCTCTGCTGCCCTGCAAGCTCTGCCTGCGGCCCAGTCATCACATTTCCTAGCATGCAGGAAATGTGTGAGTTAACGTGTGAGTTAAAAGGGACAAAGGAAGGACAAAGGACAATATGAAAGGAGGAATGAAGGAAGAAAGAGAGGGAAGGAGAGAATGAGGAAGGAAGGAGAAAACACCACCAAGTGTTTCTTAGGACTTTGCTAGGAATCGAAAGAACCACATTCACTCAGTTCAGAGCAACCACTGTATACCCTCGGTCTGTTTTTCTGAAGAATAAATTCATTTTTAAGTATATGGTTAAGATATGCCTTTTACAGAAAAAGTTTCAAAGTTGAGACGAATCAGCCAAGTGTGGTGGGGCATGCTTGTAAAACCAGCTGCTCAGGAGGCAGAGGCAGAAGGATTACAAGTTCGAGGCCAGCCTCAGCAATTTATCAAGGCCCTGAACAACTTAGCGAGACCCTGTCTCACAATGAAAAGGACTGGCGTGGGGCTTGGAGTGGTGGCTCGGCAGTTACAGTGCTTGCCTGGCACGTGCGAGGACCCGAGTTTGAACCCCAGCCCCACATACACAACTAAGTATTGGTGCAACAAAACCAGATGAAGAACTAAAGAAAACTGATTCTCTCTTTCTCTCTCTCTCTCTCACTGTCCCTCTCTGTCTAAAAAAAAAGAAAAAGAAAGAAAAAGGATTGGCTCAGTGGTTAAACATCCCAAGGCTCAAGGCTCAATTATCCCTAGTATAAAACAAACAACAAACCACACACACACACACAAAATAAAACAACACACACACACACACAACAGAAAAACCTTGAGACAAATCAAAAGAAAATTAATTATCCTTAAACTGTAATCCCATTGTTCTGACCTTTGTTGTTTATTTTGTGTGTTTCAGATTGTTTTCCGTTTAGATTAGATACACAGACGCACATTCCCTCTTTTTATTTATCACTGGACTTTGGACACCTCCCCAGGTCAATGAATATACATTCAAAGTAATCTTTTGCAAAAAGTGCAGATGGGAGTGTTTTCTCTTACTGCAAGGTGGGACCCATCAGTGGGTCAGAAAATGAATCAAATGGGTCAAATAATTAAAAATAGGTAAAATAAAAAGGAATTGCATTATATTGAATAGAAAATTATTAGACAATATTACATTAGTAAAGATAAGGATTTTTAAAAAAGATTAAATGTAGGTAAGCATTTATGTGTATATTGGATTGTGATAAATATATATTTATTCTGTGTTTTGCAATAAAAAGAGTCTTAAAACTTCTCATGTGATCTTAGTAAGATTTACCAGAATTGATTTACCCTGAAGTTTAGACACAACTGTTGCTTATCTGTTGTTGAATTCTACATGTTTTTTCTAATTATTTCTTTAAGATTTTTTTTTTAAAGAGAGAAGGACAGTGAAAGAGAGAGAGAGAGAGAGAGAATCAATTTTTTATTGAGTTTTTCCCATGGCTTTGTTGCTCTGACACTTAGTTGTGTACGTGGGTGCTGGGATTTGAACCTGTGTGCTTGCGTGTACCGGGCAAGCGCCATAACCACCGAGCCACAGCCCCAGCCTCTTCTTAAGATTTTTCATGGGGTTAGAGTGGCTGGTAGTGCCCATTTTCAACATCTTCTCAGAAATAATGAGGCAGTGCATCTTCTGAGCAGCAGGGCGTGGAAGTGTCTATTCACCTGTGCTCTGACTCCCACCAGTTTCGATCACCACAGGGTTCATCTTCATGTAAGTGTATCAACCTGGTAGTTTTAATATAATATCATATCACTGAGAATAGTAACTAACACATGTTGTGGCTAACTATGCTCTGGGCTTTTTGTGAAGTGCTTCATCAGCTCATTATCTCCTTTGATGCTTACATTCACCTTCTGAATGATATGTTTCCACGATTTCACTTGCACACAAGAAAGCTGTCTTAACATAAGATCTGAGTTCTGGCGAAGGGAGATTTGCATTAATGCCAAGGCTATGTGTGTGAGTTAGCTTTCCATTACTGTAACGAACACCTGAGACAATCTGCTTATGAAGACAAAAGGTTTATTTTGACTCATTTTTTTCAGTCCATGATCGATTGGGCTTGTGGTGAGACAACACAGCATTGCAGGTAACACATGGTGGAGTGAAGCTGGTCACCTCATGCCTGGGATGTGAAAGAGTTAAAGAGGAAGAGACCAGGATCCTGCAATCCCTCCTCTTTTTTTTTTTTTTTTAAATTAGATGAACATGGAGTTACAATTGAGGGAGAAAAATTGTCAAACAATCAAGAACAAATGTATATTTACATAGTTAATCAAGGCTAATGCCATGTTATGGATGCCCAGCTTGGGTTCCCCATGTTTCTGTTTCCCCCAGAAGAACCCCTGAGTTAAATGGATATCTCATGGAGGTCAGAGATCTCCTTCTGAGATGATTCCCCCATATTCCCACCCTCCAGTCTCCTAGATATCCTTCCTAATCCCTCCCCTACCCTGTTCCCCACCCTACGCCTCCAGGTATCCTAGGGAGTCATCCCCCTGTTTGCGTAAAGATTCATACAATTCGAAGCTATTATTAGCTTAGCCGTTTAACATACTGCTTCCTCATGTATTCTAGCTTCCACAGATGAGAGAAACCATTTGACCCTTGAGTCTCTGAGTTTGGGATATTTCACTTAAAATGTACTTTTTTCCATCTCCATCCATTTGGCTGCAAATGCCATAATATCATTTTCTCTAATATCTGAGTAGAATTCCATCATATATATGTACCAAAGTTTTTGAATCCATGTCAAGTGAGTGGCATCTGGGTTGGTTCCATAATTTAGCTATAGTAAATTGAGCTGCTATAAACATTGATGAAGCCACATCACTATAATACGCTGATTCTAGCTCTTTTGGGAAAATACCCAGGAGACGGATAGCTGGGTCAAAAGGTGGTTCCAGCCCTAATTTTTTGAGGATTCTCCACACAGCTTTCCAGAGTGGCTGAACCAGTTTGCAGTCCCACCAGCAGTGTAACAGTGTTCCTCTTTTCCCACAGCCCTCCAGCATCTGTTGTTGTTTGTATTTTTCATTTTTGCCACTCTAACAGGAGTGACGTGGAATCTCATTGAAGTTTTGATTCCTGCAATCCCTCTTAAGAGCAAGCTCCCAGTGACCCCAGACCTCCCACTAGGCCCCACCTCTTAAAGATTCTGCCACTTTCCATGCTAGGGATCACACCTTAGCACAGGTGCATTTGGGGGACCTTCAACACCCCAAGCGTAGCACCTTACCATACATGCCTTTGCCATTATTCTCAATGGACCCTCTGTGTTGTGACTCACACATAGCAGAGGTGGAAGATCTTTCATGCTTACCAAACACTGCTAATTCAAAGCATTTTCAAATACAACTGAATGATTCTTCAAAGTCCCTACACTGATTCCCCTGGGATTCAGGGTGCAGAGTTTGGCCCCAGGATTGAATAAAAAAAAAAAAACCAAACAACTTCTTGAACTGGGTTATGCATTCACCAGGGATGTTCTTGGAGGATATATAAAACCATAGGATAAACAAGCAATGTCTTCTTGAAGTCTTAATTTATGCCAAAAAAAATTTAAGGGAAATGTTATTTTTCATATTAAAACAGCCACTGACATACTATAGAGTACAAAATGTTTAAAGTTCAAACACCAAACTTCAAACAGATTTGGTCTTGCTGCAGGCAGTTGTATCAGTCAGTAAGGGTTAGGTTATGCTGTGGTAACAAACAATTCCAAAAATCTCAGGGGCTTAAAGCAACAGACTTCATTTCTTCATGAGACAGCATACCTCTTGCCAGTCATCTGCGGGTTTTGCTCTACCTCATCTTCACTCCAGGATCCAGGTAAGGGGAGCAGCTCTTGGAATGTCCCTTGTCACTATGGAGAAAAGAGTGTTCTGCAAAGTTTCACACAAGCAAGAACATGCTTCGCCCAGAAGGGACACAAGTCTTTGGCCAAGATTAGTCACATCGCCTCACTCAACCTTCCATTAGGAGCAGAAAGCACAGTCCCACCACATACCTGAAGCGTAGAGAGCCAGACCAATTTGGAAGGTGGTGCTAATGACTAACGTGGCTGTTTTCGGGCTCTGTCTCCTCTTCTTTGTCTTCTGAGGAGAACATTCAATGACATACGAGAAAACAACATCAACTCTTCTCTCTATATCATTAAAAAAACAAGTTGGGGGGCTGGAGCTGTGGCTCAGTGGCTAGGGTGCTTGCCTGGCATGCACGAGGATGCAGGTTTGAACCCCAGCACCATATACACAATGAAGTGTTGGAGCAGTGAAGTCCACATGAAAAACCAATAAAATTGATTCTCTATCACTGTCCCTCTCTCTTAAAAAAACAAGGTGGAAAATGATTTCTCTGTCATGTAATAGCATCGCAAGATTCCAAGGCCCATCTGTGCTGTTGGCCTCTTCTCCGCAATCGCCCTCATGATGTCACATGGCTGATCAAGCCTCAGATATTATTGTAAAAATCAGAAAAAAATTAGAATGGCCTGGGTATAAATTCAGGCACATATATTTATTGGGATTTGCTGCTCCTGGGCCAAATTCACCTGCACCGCCATAATGAGGGTAGGCATGGGAAGTGACAGCCAGCTAGAGAAGTGCAAGCAGGGAAAATGGCGCTGGACCTCGCCTTATTTATAGTTTTAGGGCAATGAGAGAAGTCAATGGGATGGCCTTGCAGAGATTGGCTGGTGGATCCGTCAATCCATTGGAGTTTGTCTGGCAGTGTCTTGATTGGTTGTTCTTTTCCTGGGAAAGCTGCCTTATGCCCCGCCCCTTAGCCAGCCGCCATGATGACCACGTGGGCTAGCTGAAGCCACGCCCCCAGCCTGCAGCTGCAGAGAAACCTTAGTTATGTTTATATTTCAGCCAGCAGGGAAAATAGCTATTTAAAAACATTTATGAGTTTTATTGCAATGATGTAGCTCACACACCATGCAGTCCATTCGTTTAAAATGTATAATGCAAAGGTTTCCAGGTTTTCATAGAGCAACCATCGCCACGGCCAAGCTTCAAACAACTTCAGAAAGTCCCCCCATAAGCTACTGCTCCCCTGTACCGTGACCACCAGGCTGCTTTCTGTTTCTCTAGATTTTTCTATTCCGAACATGTCCTATGGATGGAATCATATGTGATTCCTCTCTAACCAAAAGATCCACCGAGAACAATTAAAGAGGGAAAAGTTAATGTTGAGGCTCATGGATTCAGAGGTCTCCACAGACAGCAGGCTCCTCTTCTCAGCGGCTGGGAGGAGGCAGCACATCCTGGTGGAAGTGTGTGGGAGAGGAAAGAGGCTCAGGACAGGATGTCAGGAAGCAGAGAGCAAGAGCTGTGCTTAAAAGGAACAAAATATCAACTCCAAACACACCACCCAGGGACCCACCTCCTCCAGCCACACCCTACCAGCCTACAGTTAGCCTTCCGGGGATCAGTTCACGATTGAGTTTAAGGCTCTCATAACCCAATCATTTCACTTCTAAACCTTCTTGCATCGTCTCACACCTGAGCTTCTGGGGGACACCTCACCTCTAAGCCTTGAGCGTGACCTTTCATAACAGGCTTGCCCTACTCAGCACAGCGTTTTCAAGGTTCGTGCAAGCTGTACCATGGATCCGCACTTCACTTCCCTTCATGGCTGAGTAATAGTCCACTGGGCATGCCCCTCTTTTTATTTGTTCGTTTATCAGTTGAGGGGCATTTGGGTCATTTCCATCTTTTAGCTGTCGTGAATAATGCTTCCGTACACATTCACGTACAGCTCTCTCTGTGGGCCTCTCTTTTGAACTCACTTGTATATGTAGCAAGGAGTTGAATTCTGGGTCACTTGATAAATCTGCTTAACCATTTGGAGATCTTCCAACCTGTTCTCCGCAGCAGTCGCACCATCTTACACTCCTACCAGCAGGGTGTGCAGGCCCCAAGTCCTCCTTCCTACCAGAGTTGCTTGGGTGATTTTTTGGCTACAGCACCCCTTGCGGCTATGAAGTGGTATCTCCTTGTGATTTTGATTTTAATTTCCTTAATGACTAAGGAGATCCAGCGACTTTTCAAGTCGTGTTGGCCATGTATACGTCTTCTTTGAAGAAATGTCTAATTATTTCCTTTTGTCTCTCCTTTAATTAGGTTGTCTTTGTCTTTACATATTCCATAATGCAAGTACCTTATCATATACATAATTTGCATAAGTTTTCTGTCATTCTGAGGATTGTCCGTTCACTTTCTTGATGATGTCCTTTCTAACACATTATGTATTTTCTTTCTTTCATTTTTTTGTTCAGTCTTCTGGTGCCATCTGTAAGAATCCTTTGCCAAGTTCAGGGTCATGAAAGTTTAAAAGTTTTTACAGTTTTAGCATTTACATTTAGGTCTTTGATTCATTTAGAGTTATTTGTTATACATGGTGTGAAGTGAGGGTCCAACTTCATTCTTTTATTTGTGACTATCCAGTTTTCCCATCTTTTTGGAAAAACTCTTTTGTCGTTGGTCTTGGCACCATTATTGAAAATCAGCAATATTATCAGATTCAAGATCAATATACAAAAATTAATTGTATGTGGTACACTTTCAATGAGTAATCCAAAAATGAAACTGAGAAAATGGTTCCATTTATATCATCATGAAGAAAATAATTAGGAATAATTGTATCCAAGGAAGCACAAAACTTGTGCTCTAAAAACTACAAACCGTTGTTGAGAGAAATCACATAAAATTTAAACTGGAGAAATATTTCATGGGTCTCGTGGATCTGAAGACTTACCATGTTAAAATATTTACATTCCCTCAAATTGATCAATAGAGTTCCTTCAATCCCTATCAGAAATCCAGTTGACTTCTGTATTAAATGCTGTGGTCATTTTAAAGTTCATATGGAATTTGAACCTCAAGTAACTACAACAATCCTGAAAAAGAAAACCAGATTAGGAGGATTTAGGCTGCTTGGATGTGAACTTACTACAAAAGCAATGATAGTCAAAACTATGTGGTATTGGTCTGAGGAGAGACTGACAGATCATGGGATACAATTAAAAGTTCCAAAGGAGTATTTATTTTCATCTAAAACACAAGAAATAAAATATACTAGCTTTACATTACTACAACAGAATACCCGAGGCAGCTAAGTTTGTGAAGATAAAGGGTTTGTTTAGATCATAGTGGGGGAAATTCAAAGCCATGGGGTCTACAACGGCTCAGGTGTGGTGACAGCCTCCTGTGGAGTGGCAGATGGCAACGTGGGCAGGGTCACACTTC
Source organism: Aplodontia rufa (assembly GCA_004027875.1). Lineage (NCBI taxonomy): Eukaryota > Metazoa > Chordata > Mammalia > Rodentia > Aplodontiidae > Aplodontia > Aplodontia rufa. The sequence goes on along the minus strand of PVKS010013829.1, from coordinate 8,610 downwards.
ACACCAGGGGCAGAGAAAACGAGGGCGGGATTTCACATGAACCTACACCCTAGGACTAAGTTCCTCACACTTCCATTTCCCAAAGGTTCCATCCCCTCCCAAAGGCTTCACCCTAGAGGCCAAGCCTTGAACCATAATGAACCCTGGGAGACACTTGGACCACACCCTGAATGTAAATGAGATGCTAAGGATTTCTTAATCCTTGGATGTCCTGGTATGTCCCAGAAGTTCCTTAGTCTGTACTCTACAGGGTATTTGATGGGGAGAGTGCAAGTCACCTCCAGAGGGATGGGTAGCATCTCTCTTAGCCAATTCTTTGTTTAGTTTTGTAACTCTTGATTGTAGCACACTTTGAGAAGTTCTGTTTTCCAAGTGCCAGGTTATTTGGATTTACAGATTATTTTGTCTGTTCATTTTTTTAATACTGAGGATAGTACCCAGAGGCACTCAACCTCTGAGCCACACCCCCAGCCCTTTCTATATTTTATTTTGAGACAGGGTCTTGCTAAGTTGCTGAGGCTGGTTCAGCCTTCTGAGTTGCTGGGATCACAAGCATGAGGGGCCGTGCCCAGCTAGTGTAATTAAATCAACCTTTACAAAAAGGACCAGGCACTAAAGATGATTCCCCCAAACAAACCACAGTGGAAGGTACCGGAGATAAAGGCAGTGGAAGTGAAGCAGGAGTTGGTGGCTGTCACTTCCTGTCTTCACGCGGGCCTTGCCCAGCCACATCGGGAGGTAAACCAACGGTCATGTAAAAAGATCTGAAAGAAGTTGGTCACTTGAAATCATCAAAAAGCTAATTTGAGGGGCTGGAGCAGTGGCTTGACGATTATGGCACTTGCCTGGCAAACATGAGGATGTGAATTCAAACCCCAGCACCACGGACTCAACGAAGTGTCAGAGCAAGAAAGGTCAAATGAAAAACTAAATAAAATTAATTCCCTCTCTTTCTCTCTCTCTCTCACTGTCCTTCTATCTTTAAAAAAAATGGTAATTTGAAATGTGGATTTCTATCCCTATTGTTGATGCCAACCTCTCCCTTGGGCATGTTGTGCCACGAGATATAAACTAATGGCTAATAATGGATGCTCTCTCAATTAAAATAATATTTAAAATACAGCTCATTTCATCTTCATCTCACTGTTTTAATAAAATCCACTTTTTCTGTATGTGTGGTTTATAATGTACATGCATCCACTCATTTGTTCAACAAAACATTGATCTGGAGACCCTCAGGCTCTAGAAATCATCTTAGTCCACTCAGGTTACTATAACAAAATACCCTAGACTGGGAAATTTATAACAACAGAAAGTTATTGTTCACATTTGGGGAGGATGGCAAGTCCAAGAGCAAAACACCAGCAGATCTGTCAACTTTTCAAGTCTCCTGTAAGGGCACTGATCCTGTTCACGAGGGTGCAGCCCCCACAACTCAGCTACTTCCGAAGGCCCCACGACCTCTCAATGCTACCACATTGGAATCTGAGGGGTTCCTGACATCACAGCAGTAATAAATCAAGCGACCCTGCTGCTCTTCCAGAGCTGACAGTCTCCCGGGAAGAGGCTGACAGTACATAAAGAAATCGAGTAGGGACGATAATGTGCACTTTGTGTTTGTACAGCGAGGTATGCGTGTGTGCACACATGGATACGCACACAGTTTCTCTCTTCGTGGTGGATGACTTCAAAAACCTGATAACCACCAGCCTCGACATTTAAACAAGCTCCTTTGTCATGGGGGGCACTTTGAATGTGGGATTGGAGAGGTACTAATATTTAACCTAACCCCAGAATAACAATGGCTTCACGCTCACCTCCCTCCCTTGGCCTCATGTGCCCTTCCACTCATTCTTCCTCGCTTGTGCAGTTTAGAGGAAAACCAGGTTCCAACAACCAGTATTTCAACAATTTCTGTGTATTTGTTACCCACTGTTATGTAAGAAATGACCACAAACTTAGCAGCATCAAACAATACACATTTATCTCCTCACTGCTTCAGTGGGTCCGAAATCCTGGCACAGCTCAGCTGGGTCTGTTACTTCAAGGTCTCTTACAAGGCTGCAGTCGAGATGAGGCTGTGGTCTGGATCCACTTCCAAGCTCCTGTGACTATTGGCAGAATTTGGTTCCTAGAGGAGGACTGCATCTTCGTCTGTTTCCTGTTGCTATAACTGAACGCTTGAGGCCAACTAATTTATAAAGAAAAGAGGCTTATTAGGTTCATGGTCCTAGAGGCTAGGAAATCCAAGAGCATCTGTTGAGCTTCTGGTGAGGGATTTCTTGCTTCATCTTTACATATCTTTGCTGAGCATCATATGCTGAGTCTAGCTTTGGTCTCCTTCCTCTTCTTATAAGGCCACTAATGTCACCATGGGGGCCCACTGTCATGACCTTGTCTAATCCTAATTACCTCCCGGAGGTCCCTTAGTATCATTATCCTATGAACTCGGGTATTCGATCTCCACACATGACTTTGGGGGGCCATGCTTAAAGCATGCAGGCAGTCAGGCTGGAGATCTGATGGTCTGAAACACATCACATGGACCTCTCTGACATGGCAGCTTGCTTCACCAACATGGGCACAAGCTGAGAAGACAGGAGTTAGCTAGCGAGACTGAAGTCATGGTCTCCTGAAACTAATCACAGAGGTGACACCTATCGCCTTTGCCACATTCTATTGGTTAGAGGCAAATTCCACTACGTGGAGGAAGGTATCATGGGAGGCCAGCGCGGGGGCTGCTTGCTAGACCATGTCTGGGTAGTGACCCACGTCACTACCTGGCTCACGGGGCCCTGCTGTCTGCAGGCTCAGTTGTTCAGAAGAGAGAGTCGGGGGAGCCCCCTGCTTCCCCTGCTCCTAATCTCCCTGCCTGCCTGTCCCTCTCAGGTCCCTCTTCCTCCTGCAGGCACTACTCTCCTGCTGTGGCCTTGCTCTGCCTTCAACTTGGAATGAGACCACCTCTCCACCCTTGGAAAGCCCCCTCACCCTGCAGAGCCCAGGCCTAGGGCTCCTCCTCCAGGCGTTTTCCTGGTGCCTTGGTGCAAGCGGACTCCTGTACCTGGACAGTGTGCTGACCAGGCCCCTCACCTAACCCTTCCTTCTTCTGCCTCGTTCTAATCATTCACGTGTGTATCGCTTACATCCTTTCTGATACAGTGACAGTAGATTGGTTCAAGCAAAATAAGGTACTTTTTAGCTCTTAAAGGGGAGAAGTCCGGGAGCGGGCTGCCTTCAGGCACACAAGGATCAGGGCCGAACAGGGCCCGTGGACCCGGTCTCTCCATTATTCAGCCCCACTCCCCTCACTCACTCACTTTTTCACAGGCTCCACTGTATGGCTCCGGAACTAAGCCAACTACACCCAACTCCAACTGAAAAAGGAAGTCGCTCTGTGTCCCCTGGATGGCAGCTCAGGGCTCTGGTCAGGTGACATGTCCAGCCTTGAGCCAATCACGGTGACCAGGTGAACTGAAACGGGTCAAGGTGAGGCTGATTCATAGTGGAAATCCAGGGTACTGTGGCCAGAAGCAGCAGAAACAGACGCTTCACTGTGCGCAAGCCCCCACGCCGCTCGGGTCTGTCTCCCCGACAGGTTGTGCTCTCTCCTTTCGGTGTTCCCAGCGCCTGAACCAGGGCCCAGCACAAAGTAGGTGCTCAGCCCATGTTCGTGGAACACATGGATGAGTGAAAACCTGGATGAAGTACAACGGGTGAGCAAATGTTTTCCATAAAGAGTTAGAGATTAAATGTTTTTTGGTTTCTCGGATCTGCCTTCCTAGTGAGTTTAGGAGAGATAGTAAAATGGCCAGGTAGTCAGGACAAAAGGCCCATCTAGGAGCTGGCAGGTAGACAGTGACTGACAGGTATGCTCAGGGCCTTCATATGCAAATGACCATGAGGCTCACCTGTGGGAGCAACTCCTTTGTCCCCGAGGGGGGGAAACTAAGAAGTGGGGGTGGACATATTTGGGAACTTGGAAAGAATTGCTGCCTGTTTTGCATAGATTTCAACCAATGATGAAGGTGCATTTCTCAAGGCCTGCTTTGCGTGAGTGTTAACCATGCTCGTACCCCAAATCAATATAAGCCCTGGCCTGACCTCCATTAGACGGTGTCCTGCTTCCAGATACCCCTCTGCCTTGCGGAGTCTCTGCTCTCCTTCCTTAAATAAATCCTACTCCTTTTTACTCCTCCTTCCGTAGTTGTCCGTGGATTTTATTCTGCAAATTCATGAGATAAGAACTCAGAAGATTGGCCCCGAATTCCAGGGTGAATTTCCACCACACGGAGAGCTGCAACACCCAACTCTTAGCTGGGGAGCTGCTAACACTGTTTCGACCTCCGAAACCTGCAGCCAGCCCAAATGCCCAGTTTTAAGGGGGAATAGCTGCAAACTCTAGAAGCCGGCTCTTTTGGCTTCTGGAATCTGCAGTCGGCCCAGACTCCATTTGCCAGCGGGAGCAGAGAATCCAGCCTCATCTCAAAATCCCTGCATCACTAGCAGAAGACCACCAGTGCAAACCCAGCAGTGTGGCTGTGTCCTAATGAAACTTTGTGCCCCCAGAGGTTTGAAGCCCCAGCCCTGGGAGTGCAAAAGCTCCAGGGGCTGCCCCTGGCCAGGGGCTGGCTCCACTGACTCCAGTGACAGAGCAGGTGGTGGTCGCAATCCTCCTTCAGTTTCACACCCTGCCAGTCCACTTTGTGTGTGGCCCATTGTGGTGCGAAAGCAAGTGAAAAGATAACATTTAATTTAGGTTGTGCATCTGGAGCAGGCGGGAGCCTTCATCAAGCTGTATTTAAATTTCTGCGTTCCACATCAGCGCCTCTAAAATTGTTTGCAGCTTTATTAAACCTCCCCCGCTCCAGCCAAGCTTGACCAACGAAAGCCTGATGTTTCCTCAAGGGCAGTGGCGCAGCCACGCTGGATCTGGCCACCTCCAGCCACTCCCAGGGAAGCAGAGACTGTCCCAGCCCCCAGCCCTTTGTGAAGGCGCCCAGCGTCCAGCAATTGTGCTTGTAATCGACTGCCTCTAAGCAGGTGAGCATTTATCTCAGTCAGTTACCCCTTATAATTACTGTATTGAACCTAGTTGTCTATAAAATGAATGGTTTGTTCAGACACTTTACCCAAAGAGTTCATTAGGGGTTAAACAAAATGCAATCCCATTTGCAAAGAGTATAATAAATTGTTTCATCTGTGAATTTAGCTGTTCTCCCTAATGCAGACATGGGTGTTACAGTGGCTTTCCCTTGATAGGGTTATGGGTTAATGAAATGCCTTTTCTGTTGCTTATTTTCCTCTCTTCTGTGCTGAGTGATAAGTAGCTAACCAACGAAGCTTGTAATTACAATCTTACAGAAACCGGGCCGATCTGTATATAAATCTCACCATCCAATTACAAGATGTAATAATTTTGCACTCAAGCTGGTAATGAGGTCTAATACTCGTGCATGCGATAATCCCCTCTGGATGCTGGCTTGATCAGATGTTGGCTTTGTAATTAGACGAGCAGAAAATCATTATTTCATGTTCAGGAAAAAATTAGGTTGGTGGGAAGTTAATTTTCTCACCGCTCTCTGAAGCGTAGACAAGAATTTAATGATTTAATCATGATTGTTAGCTCTTTTGCAATCAATTTGTAATGATTGTGTAGCAACTCTCTTCAAGGGAAACTGCTTTGGAGGGTAGTTTGCAAACAGCCGTCCAGGGGGCTGGCCTTCGAGGGACACGTGACTCCGAGCCCATTAAAGCTGTCTTCATTCTGACTTGGAGAGCTGAGGCCTTACCATCCAGACTGTGGAGATGCCCCTGCCCCGGCAGGGTCTGGGGACGTGGGGACAGTGCGTCAGACTTCTGTGGAGTCCTGGTCCATGCTCAGGGAAGGCAGACAGACCCCTTAGCGGACAAAGCTACAGGAATGATTCTGTGGGTATCTTGCAGTGTAGATCTCAGTCTGTAATCAGGTGTGGCAGAAATAGCACACTCTTTCATTTTATTTTAACTCATTTGATTCTAGTTTAGAGGTACACTACCTGGTTGGTGGGACTGCAACCTCAGACACAGTTATCCACCCCATCTTCTGTCAATTCTGTTCCTTGTTCAGTCCAAAGGCCTCTCACTGGGCATGGAAGAAGGGAATGCTGGGAGTGATAACAGCCAAATGATATTGCTACATTGTGCGCATGTACAAATATGTAACAAGTTTCAGCATTGTACACTACTATGATGCTCAATTTTAAAAAGTGGAGAAAAACTACAAAGGCCCCTCCTGAAGGTACCTGCATGATACCTTCAGGCTCTAAGGCCCCAAAGAAGCTTCCCTTCCATGCATGAAACACTAGAGCCCTTGGGGTTGCCTAGAGTTGCAGGTATGGGGTCCAGCCTCTGGCCAGGCCAGCTCCATCTCACGTGGGTGGGGAACCTTCACAAACCCCCTACTGGGCCTGAGGGCTGCTCCCTGCTGGCCAAGTGAAGCCTCCTCTGAGACCCCCAGCAGCCAGATCCAACCAGCTCAGAGCCCTGGCCTTTCCCAAAAGAGATTGGCAGATCCTTTAACTTTAGGTGACTTGTTTGCAACCCTGTTAAAACTCTTGAGACTGAGAATTAGAAAGCCTGGCTCCCTGCTTGAAGGGAAAGATAGAGGGAGAGCAAACTCTAATTAATATTTCAATAAATTAGCCCCCGTATTGACTCGGGCTTCCTCCTGCATGTTTGCTCAACGATTTATTTTCTGAATCCCCCCAACACATTTCCCCTCCCCATGCTCGAGGTGTCTGATTGTTCATCCAAGTCAATTCTAGAAGTTTTTATTAAGACTGAGCAGGGGATATCCTGTCTGTGTTGCCGGGTGCGGAAAGGAGGAGGAGATGACAAACAGTGCTAACATTTATTGCTACATTTTATTGAATTTCATTGACTCCATCAATGGTAAAATGCAACATTATTTTATAGAGAAAGCAAAAAGTCATTATCAAGTAAAGTGTGAACAATGTTTCTTGAATCATTTAGAATTTTTATTTCATGCTTCATGAATGCTTCAACACTGATGCCAAGGTCCATGATGTTATAGTTAGGTATAACGCAAAAGAAAAAGAAAAATATAAAATTCATTGGCAAAGGTAGACCTGAATCATCTCCATCTTTAGAGACCAAATTTCTGACCTCAGAGTCCTTGAAGTCTTTGTTTCCTGAAAAGAATGCGGCACTATAATCATGGAGATTTTCTTCTAGAAGCAGTGAGATCCTTGTACAAAACCGATGGGCACCTGCAGGTGGCACCCATGATGTCAAGATTGCTCCTGGCCAACACTGATGCCAGGGTCAATGATGTTAAAATATCTCCAAATTGATCAAATGTGATCACTGCCCAGTCTTGGACACCAGGACAGCTTTTCAGCCATGGCAGGTGGGGTGGAGGCAGAGAGGCTTTGAGGTAGCTGTGGCGAGGGAGAATGGGGAAGGGTGGGCAGAACTTTATTGTGGAGGGGAGATCCACTGTGCGCTAGGTGGAAAGGGCTGAGCGCTGTATTCCAGAAGCTTTGGTGGCAAAGACTATTGGAGGCCTTGAAGATCCCTGGCCCGTTCCAGGCACCCTGGAAGCCCAGGAGGAAAGGAGGGGAGCGCAGGCTTTGGACAGCTCCCAGCGAGTGGTGCGGAAGGCCAGTGCAGCGTGACAGAGGGCAGCGTCAAGGTGATGGGCTAAGGCTTCCCGTCCAGGCCGGAGCTTCTGGCTACATCCTGTGCATTCCCACTCCTGGCCTCCACTGTGCTCTTGGCCCTGCTTGGATTCCTTTGCCTATCTCCTCTGTCTGTTCAAATGCTGCCCCGGAGCCTAATGCCCCATCGGAGAGGAACCGGCTGGAGGCATTGCTGCCTGTTAAAATACAGCCTCCTTGATGGGCTTTTCAACTCACACACAGCTGTCTTTTCACTCTCAGTATCCATGTCCCTGAAAGTTCCATCTCCCTCTTCTTGCGAGCTCCCTCCTGCCACAGGGCCTTTGCACGTGCTTGTCTTGCTGCTAGATGTCTCTGTCCTCCTCCTCCTTCAGTGAAGGTTTTCCAATACCCTAAGCAGATCACCCCTTCCACTTAGGGGTTCTCCCGGCATGGTGGCTCTGATCTGCACCACACTCGTTACAATTTGGATTTCTTCCTCCATTGCCTCCTAGATTTCTGCATCTTCCACTGCAGTGTTAGCTCCTGCAGGAGAAGGGCTGTATCTGCTTTGCTTCCCAGACCTGCTACAGTGTCTGCAGATGGTCAAGGGATCATTCTCACCCTCCAGTCTGGGTACAGTAGAAAGCAACACCAGCGCCTGCTGCGGGTGCAGCTGCCCCCCACCCCCACCCAGCAGGTGCGGATACTGTGAACCTTACCTGCGATGTGTGTAATGGACCACGGAGCACCCGGTGAGTGCTTAGGAGGACTACGCTGAATTGCCTTGGTTTGAATCCCTCCTCCTCTTTTTTCCAGGTATTGCCACTGCATATTCTAGGAACTGGGTACCTTGTGGAAAACTGTGTCCCCTCCTTCACTCAGGGCCCCAAGGCCCTGTGATCATCTCCTAATGACTCCAGGGTCATTCATGTGGACTCTGCAGCCACAC
>PVKS010013828.1:0-49838 GCA_004027875.1 Aplodontia rufa | reverse complement strand
TGAGAAAGGTGGTCTATTATCATGTGTTAAATCCAGATAAGGTGTAATGTTATACAACCTAATACTTTTTTAGAGATATTGTGGGAAGGGGAAGGGAGGGAAAAGGGTGGGTAATTGGGGGGGCACTCCTGGGGGTAATTGTAATATCCAGAATCTATACACATTTTATATTATTTTGTTAAAAACTTGTATGGTTGTTCAAAAATTTTTAAAAATTTTTTAAAAAGAGAGAAAAAATCCCCCTCTTCGCAGCTTCCACTTAATTTTTTTTCTTAAGCTGCTCAAACAGAAGAGTTTTAATAAAATTAAAGAACAAAGAAAATCAAAATAGATGTTTTGCTTTACATTGTATCTCAATTCCAAATAATGGGATTGTTCTTGCTTGTCATGTTGTAGCAAACAAGTAAAAAGCAAAAACCGTTTTGTTGTTTTCAGCATGTTTGTCAACCAGTTAGATGAATGAAATAGTAGGTAAAGAAGAAAATAGTAGAAAAGGGAGGTGATAGACAAAGTAGAAAGTGGTAACAGCCTGATATATAATTTGTAGGTAATTGTTAATTCTAATGATCCACTTTTTGGAAAGTGGCTCTTTTGCATTGGATGCTTTTCTCTGGACATCCTTTTCTTAAGCAATTTGGAAATTGTGCATGTGCTTATTAAAGCTCTGTGGGTTGCAGAGTGATGGAAAAACTAGACCCTTAAATGGAATCAATTGACAAATTACTGAAGAGATCAAGATAGAGCCAACTTGAGTCATTGAGTAACCAGGGACAGGCATGTGCCTTGCTTTTGTGTGTGTGTCCCTCCTCCACATCCCCTGCTCTCTACTGGACCCATTCTCAGAGATTTTTATTCCCCTGTGTAACGAGAACAGTCATAGTAGTTCTTAATATCTCGCTCAGATTTACATTCAGTAAGAAGAAATGAGTCTCTGCTTCCCAGTCACAGCAAAAGTCTTGCTGCCACTCGTTGACACTTTTTGGGTAACATTCACATTCCTGACCCAGTGATCAATGTGGCATCCCACTCAGATTACTGAATACTGGGAAAGGGCAGATCCCTAAACAAAAAGTGAGGCTGTTACTGAAAAATAGGGAAAAGGATGTTGAGGTTTCAAGTACCTGTAAACATGTCCCGTCAGTACCCATTCAGTTATATAAGTAGGTTCTTTTGGAATTATTTGACTGTTTTTTGATGTACAGAAGCTTCCATTATGACCTAATAAGTGTGAAGACTTCAAGTGGAGGCACTACTCATAGGAGCATGGATTTTGAGTTAAAAGTATGGGTTCAACTCTTAGCTGTAGTATGTGTCCTTGTTGAGGACTTGAGGATATCCAAGAATACTTTTCTCCCATTTGAATTATGTCAAAAGAGAAAAGATTGGCACATAGGAATAAAATTAAAAACAAAAAACAAAAAAGCAATTTTATTGCTGATAAAAGCTGAAATGGAGGACTTGGTTTTTGCATAATAACAATGAGCTTCTAATATTGAAGCAGACATAACTAGACAGTTATTTTCTCCTACTCCAGATGCTTTGAACAGTAGTAGTCTTTTTAACTTGAGGGTGTGTCCCTTAAATTTCAGAATGTGTGAGTCCTGCAGGTATATGACTCGAAAAGAAAGTAGAGAGGTGAAAAACTACTACAGATGTCTGGTTTTCTGGGAAAGTCTCCTGTCACCTCAGGGGTGACTGATGGGGTAGCAGACCAGAAGTTACTGAGAAAAAAAATTTTTAATGGAAACCAGAGGACAGATGGACACCCTTGCCTTCAACACACACTTATGAATCTTGATTATTTTATCTGTTAGTCAAATGAGAATCTATTTTAGGGTTGGTATGATGTTCAGGCCAATGAATTTTGGAAGATTAAGGAGATTATCAAATAACCACCCTCTCTAGCTTTTTAGTTGGCTTATTATAATAATTGATGTGTGTGTAGGAAGGAACACACTTTGCCTAGGAGATGAGTAAAATTGGTAATAATTGGACGAGAATGAGGGTTTGGTGAAGTGGGAGGAAGCAGACAATAAAAGAAAATGTCTTACAGAATTCATTGCTATCACATTCTTGCAAATTAAACCAAGGCAGGCAAACTTTCCTCAACCAGTCATCCTCAAGTCACTGATATGAATTCTAAGTTTTTATCAGTTCTTCAGTCCAGTGGTTATCATGGTGTACTCTCTAGGTGGATAGCATCAATGATGCCTGGAAACCTTATAGATATGCAGATTACCGAGTTTCTACTTAATTATACCAAATTTAAAATTCTAGAGGTGGGGCCTAGCAGTTTGTGTTTTAACCAGCCTTCCAGGTGACTTTGGTACATGCTGAAGTATGTGGACCACAAAACATGATTTGAAAACATCCTCATAATAGTTTCAAAGCTATTCTTCCAAAGCTTGATTTCACTTGCCAGGATGCCTTCTAGTTGCTAATCATCATTTTATGAACTAGTTGGGGAAGGGACAGGTAGATTGCTTGGGGAAGTACAGAATTTGAATCAGTAAACTATAGCTTAGACTTGAATATCAAATAGGCGTGAGGGATAGAGCTGCATTTTTCTCCTGTAGGTTTAGATAGTGTTGTGAAGCCTATTTAAAACACTAAATGTAGTGGCAAAATGCACAAGGGACTGAATGTAGAAAAGACTTTATAATGTAAAAGAACATGAGGAGTAGTGGTTATATTTGCAGAGTAGGATTTGAAGATCAGGAAGATAAAAGATTGTACAGAAGAGGTTTTTCAAAGGAAAAATTAACCAAACAGTAACTGACTGAAGCTAGAGAGGATGGAATCAAGAATAAGAGTTCAAGCCTAGGTGGGTAGGATGATGGTGATTTGGAGCAGAACTATTTAGGGAATATGATGAATCCAGTCTTTGGCATGTTCACTTTGAGGTGATTGTTTAAATAATATGTATGGAGAAAGGAGAGTTGGGAGCTCATCTTCAGGTAGCTCTGTAGGTAGGTTGAATAAGAGGAATTGGAAGTGTAGTGAAGAAGTTGAAACAGTGCGTTCTTTTGTTTCTCTTTTATTGTCTACCATGGTCTGGCACAGTTCTCGGTTCTCAGAATGTAGTGATTAAAAAAAAACCCTATCCTCAGAACTAATATTGCAAGTAGAGACAAAATAATAACATGTAAGCAATTGATTTTGGATAATAATAAAGGTTCATAAAGAAAATAAAGTAACAGAAAAGACTGAAGAATAGAGAATTCTTTAGCCAGGATATCAGAAGAAGACGTGAGGTGGTGATCTTGACAGATGTCATGTGGAAGATAATTTTATTTTGGAAAAATCAAAAAGTGGTGGAGTGGCAGAGTGGTCAAGGAGAATTGAAAGAAACCATATGAAAGGGTTTGTTGTGCTTTTTGTCCTTTCAGAGGCTATTCCACATGAAAGGTTTAGAGAGATGGGTCCCTGTATGACAAGGAACCTGGTCTTGGAGACAGTTCACACTCAGTCATTTCAGCCATGAAAACAACTCAGTTCATAGAGCCTTATTCTTCTTAGGCCAGTACAGTAGTAACACCTCAGGGGATTAAATTGTGGTGATTAGAGGATAAATCTCATTTAATCAACCATTGTAGTGCTTGGATAAGTATTTCAGTGATAACTATTAACAACAGTAAACAGAAATTTACTTGTGTGAATTGCAATTTAATTTAATAATGATGAGATATGATGTCTTTGATATATGGTTTTCTTTGGAGGCCATACTTGAATCTTATACAGGAAAATTTTACAGGTATGAAACCAAAATTCACAAATATTTTTATAACTAAACAATGTACTTTGATTAGTTCCTTGATGGTATTTAGAAAATGTGTTTATGTACATAATACTATAAAGATGGCTCTTACTAAATTTTGCATATTTTCTTACAGATGTATCTATCTCATGATTGATGTGAAGAAATGAGTCATGGACCAAAGGTCAAGATACTTCTCTGGGAAATGTTGCTGCTGATGCTGCTTTACAAAGTCATAGAATGAAGTATTTGGTTTAAGAAAGATTTTCATATTTAAAAAATTTTCATCTTGGAAATATATCAAGTGAAAATTAGATTCTTTTGGGAAACATTTTCCTCCTAATAAATTATACTTGTAATGGGCGACATGGCAAACAACTCAGTTGCATATGGTGGTGTGAAAAACTCTTTGAAAGAAGCTAATCATGATGGAGACTTTGGAATTACGCTCGCAGAACTGCGGGCTCTCATGGAGCTCAGGTCCACAGATGCATTACGAAAAATACAGGAAAGTTACGGAGATGTCTATGGGATTTGCACCAAGTTGAAAACATCTCCTAATGAAGGTGAGTTTTATTATGTTTGGTTTTAGTCCTTTGTGCAGAGAGCACTGTGTATTTGAATCATAAAAACATGCTTGTAAATTGTCTTAGATATTATGTGACTATGCCATAATTGTAGTGTTATTAAAAATAGATTAGTTACCTGATTGGCATAGTTAAAGTTAGGTTTAGAAGAAGAAATAATGTTATTGATTAATCTATGTTTTAGCCTGGTGGGATAAAATAGTTTGTCCTGTTGTACATGTTATTGCTGCCTGTTTACAATAACAAGATTGTCTTTCCATTCGAGCTATAGAGGATGGGACCAGGCTTGGTAACCCCCAGGGGATTCAGTGGAAATAAACCCTGCTCTCTATTCTTCACTTTGCCAAGTGGATTAAAATAGTCATTACAATAGCTGACCAAGTTCTTTCCAGCTTTTAGTGTTTCACCTAAACTTCAATCATTAGTTCAGCAGGTCCTAAAGCAAAGCTTGTAAATTAGATGGCACTTAGTTTTTCACTTAGCAGATGTTTCTTTAATTAAAAATAGTTTTCAAACTAAGGACTATGTTGAATTTTCCTACATTCAGGAAACCTTTAGTTTCATAATTCTTAATTTGTTGCAAAATTCCTTTTGAAAAATCAAGAAAAGAAAATGCATTATAATTTTATTGCATTATGGTCTTTGGAATTATTTGCAAAGATAGTGTTTTATACAGTGATCTTGTTGAACATAAAATTTATGTTAGGAGGTTTCAGGAAAGCATTTCCACATTGCAAAGGTGAGGGAGGAGGGAACATGTGAGGGTGAATGTTTGGTAATTGCAATTTATTTTAGTTAAGGATGGGAAATTATTTCTGTAAAATATTAAGTTTGTCTATATTTCTAAGTCAGTTTGAGGGAAATTATGAAGAAGTGCTTTTCTTAGCATTTTCTAAAACATCACATTGTTGCTCATGATAATACTTAATAATAATTTTCCAAGCTTATTAAAAAAATTCAAATCACACCAAAAATTCTCTAAACATTCATGTAACTCTGTGTGAATTGCTAACTACTGTAATGATAAATAGCTTCTTTGCTGTCTCTGAGGTAGTATAATTTAGAGAAAGCCACTGTCAGTGTTTTAGATGTCCTAAAAGGGCTTTTTCAGACTACGTGGCATATGTTCTTTTTCTGCAAGAGCTGTTAATTTTAAGCTAAAACCTAACTGATGAATGTTTCATGATCACCAGGTTAACAGGTGATATTAATGTTAAAATCCTCAGTTGTGTGATAAGTTTGTTCATAAAAGCCTAGTCGAATGCCAATTTCAGATCTGCACTTAACTGTTCTTCTCCCAACTGTGTTTTTGTACTTCTCTGCTCTTAATCAGATTTCTTGTTTTCTAATTTCTGTTGCCCTCTCATTTTTATAAACATAATTTCATCTTGGTTTGTAGTGCAGTTTCTTCTGTGCTGTTCTTTTGTGTAGAATTCCTTACACTGGTTATGATTTCACTAGTGAAGTTAATTGAAACTTTTGCTTCTAGTATAGAGGTGTATATTTTGGGAAGCAGTGGTCTATATGCCATTTTGACAACACGGTAGAAGCAATGGATAAGCTCTAGAAAATTTGACATTAAAAATTTCATGTAGGGGGCTGGAGTGGTGACTTGGCAGTTACGGCGCTTGCCTGGCATGTGCAAGTACACGGGTTCAAACCCCAGTACCCACATGCACAACTAAATGTCGGAGCAACAAAAGCCATGTGAAAAACTCAATAAAAAATTGATTCTCTCTCTCACTCTCTCACTACCCTTCTCTCTTTTAAAAAAATTTTTTTTCATGTGAGGGCTGGAACGGTGACTTAGCGGTTACTGCACTTGCCTGGCATGCATGAGTACACAAGTTTGAACCCCAGTACCATGTACACAACGCAGTCTCGAAGCAACAAAGGCCACATGAAAAACTCAATAAAAAATTGTTTCTTTCTCTCTCTCACTGTCCCCCTTCCTAAAAAAAAAAAGAAAAAGAAAAGAAAAAAAATCATGTGAATCGTTGGTGCTCTCTGCCATTAAATAAAGTATGCATAGAATGCATTATTTTTCCCTCTTCTGTTTTTAAAAAGTTTTGGCTCATATTCTTCCTAGTATTATGAATTTTATGTTTGCTAAAATTTGTACAAAGCTTTGTCCTGAACACTTTTTTTCTTTTAAGAGAGAGGGACAGTGAGAGAGAGCAAGAGAATCAATTTTATTTAGTTTTTCATGTGGCCTTCATTGCTCTGAGACTTTGTTGTGTATACTGTGCTGGGGTTTGAACTCGGTACTCGCACATGCCAGGCAAGCACCATAACCGCTGAGCTACCACTCTAACATGTAACCCCTTGTCTTGAACCTTTATATATAAACACTTTATCATTTTGAAATATTCTCTTAAAGAATATGAAGCAAAACATGGTATTATATTTGTATTTGTAATTATTGAAAGTATAAATAAAAGCAGTAATAGCCTTAATAGGAATGTTATTTCCAAGGAATTCTTCGTTGTTTTAGTTTTTTTTAGTAGGAATATTTTACTCAGACAGCTATTGAACATTTTGTCGCTTACAACTGGACAGATTATAATAAGTGATACATCATCAGACGTAAGCACCTAGTAGAAGCTTGTATACTCAAATGATCTAGATCACAAGTATTCTTTTGTTAGAATAATCTCTTTATAGTTAGGGAAAGTGAGAATTAAAATGATTCATTAAAGTACATGGATTTTGATTAGTAAAACTGAAGTTGTTTACCTGTGCCGTTAGTTTTTGATTTATTCATTCATTGGCATGTACAGTCCTTTCATCAAATCTAGGATATTGATTATCCTGTGTTTTATATACCCTGGTAAAGAAAAAAGTGTTAGCCTTTATCATGAGATGATTTGAAGTATATAATTAAATCACATTCCAGTTTCAGAGATTTTAATAAAATGTAAGAATATACACATCTAAGAATTTTTGACATAGGGCTGGAGATGTAGCTCAGAAGTACAGAGCTTGCCTAGCATGTGTGAGGCTCTGAAGTCAATCCCTAACACCTAAATAAATAGATAGCTGAAATATAGTATTAACAAGTATAACGCTATGTGATCGATACTTTTCTAGGTCCTGGACGTACATCCATAAATAAAACAAAAATCTCTGCCTATCTTATTATCAGACAGACAACTCGCAAGACAACAAAATAAATGTATAGTGTGTTAGTGTCATGTGCAAAAGAGAAAAATTAATGGAGAAGGAAAATCAGAAATATTGAGGGGAGGGGTAGTAGATTTATAAAGACTAGAGGAACAGCCCAAGAAATTTCTTGAGAATAATAGCAACTATAATTATGGATAGCACTAATAATAGGTACTACTTTTGTACCTATCATAGGTTGGTTATTAGCATTTACAAATATTAATTCACTTTATTCTTTTAACACGTTTATCCTGTTTTCAAACCAAAGAGCTCAGAAAGTCCACAGCACAAAAAAAAAAAAAAAAAGAGGGCTGAACAACTTACCCAAAGTTTCAATCTGGCTACAGTCTTATTTTGAATTCAGAGACCATGCTGATTCACATAGCTTGTGAGCAAGTTTAGATACTTCAAAAGAGGTACCTGTGTTCCCATTTCCTAATTTTTTTAATGGAAAAACAGATGATATTTTGGATAATGAGGGGGAAGTGGATTAAGGTTCTATGTGTTAGTCAGCTTTCCATCACCTTGATAAAATACCTGAGACAGTCAACTTAAATGGAGGCAAGATTTATTTTGATTGACAGTTCAGGAGGTTTCATTCTACTGTTGGTTGGCTTGTTGGCTGTAGGCCTGTGGTAAGGCAGTACATCTTTGGCAGGAGTATATGGCAGAAGAAACTGTTCATCTTGTTGTAGATGGAAGGCAAAGAGAGAATGGAGGAGTAAGAGTCCTAACATTTCCTTTCAAGGATATGCCTTCTGTGACCTAACTTTCTTCCGCAAGGTCCCATATCCTAAAGGTTCTACTTCCTTTCAGTAGAGCCAGAGCCTGGGACCAAGTCTTCAACACATGGGTCGTTGGAGATGTTCAGGATCCAAACTATAGCACTGTCTTTGGCAATCTGGTCTTTACAGCATGCCCCAGCTGTTCAGGCAGTTGTATATTTGTGCTTCCTCTTTGTCCCACCATTTTATCTCTTGTTCTATAATAGAGTAGTTTTGAACTTGTTCTAAAGAATAAGTGTTATGGGTATTGACCAAAAGGAAGTATTGTGAGCCAGATATGATTTTTCATATTAAAAACTTCCTAGGAGTTCTGATTAACCATCATTACCCTTTAAAAAGAGAGAGAGAGAGAGAGAAAGGCAATTTTATTTTTTCATCTGGTGTTTTATTTTGTTTTGTTTTTTTCACTTGCTTGTATATGTGGTACTGGGGGTCAAACTTCACTAGGCAAGTACTCTACCACTGAACCACCTCCCCAGCCCCACTTGCATTACTCTTAAAGGAATTAGAACTGTAAAATTAAGGGTTAGCTGGTATTGAGACTTGTAGCTTTATATTTTTAGCTCTATCTTTTTGAGCAAGCATCTCTTATAGATCCTCCGAATCTAACAATATACTTTTATACCAAAATAACCTGCTGGTAATATCCTAACTGCAAAAAGTTACCTTCACAATTTTTTTCTTTTGTGTCTTTGTTATTTTCTTACATTGACTTTCTTATTCATATTCTAAATCATATTTCTTGGATCTTTTGAACAAAAGTTTTTGGTATCTTTTTATTTTAATGTGCTCCTGTGTTATCTATATTATATTTTATATTGAATGGTAGTAGTCTCTCTAGTGATAGGGTTTCTGGAATGCAGGCCTCTAGCCCTAGTACCATGTTTATTACTCAGTAGTATTACATTGAGCAAAGCATGAAAAGGAATTCATAAAAATTAAAGACAGGTGCCAGTTAGTATTCCGTAGGAGGCGCAGCTTCATGGACTTCTGACGGGTGAGAAGTCAAATGAAACACTAAATTTTAAGTGGTGGTTGCTAAAATTAGGACAAAGTAAATAAGAAAGGAGACATTGGTAGAGAGAAACGAAAGAGGTATATGGTAGGAAGCAGGTTAGAGTCAGTAGCATTTGTCCCTGGTTCCCTAAAGTTTAATGTGTTAGATGACAATTTATATTTATTTGCACTCACTGGAGTAAAGGTGCTGTAATGTGTTTTTTGACCATGTCTTCATGGTGTAATAGAATAAAACTAACATTCCCACATGGAAGTATATTTTAGCTATTCATGAAAAGCAGCCCTTCACCCAGGATAAATCATTATTAGCTCACAAGTTACCACAAGAATGCTCTTAAGCCCCACTGTACACGGTTGTTTTTGCAGTAAGTTAGCATAGGCATTGAACAAGTATTTTCATGGCCACGGTGCCAGTCATGTATATTTTTATACTTGTGTGGAGTTACCCTTGAGAATTTTATATTGATGGTCTTGCATGACCTTGTCCTATAAATTTATTGCTGCTATAATAGATAATTACATTTATTTTAATACTTGCTCAGGTCACTCACTAGTTTTCATTCCTTATGGATATTATGAAGATCATTTGTAATACTTCTAACTCTGTAGAATATAAATTGTTTTTAAAAGTCATACTTGAAAGAAATTGAAGTAGCATGGTCTTAGGGGTTTTTTGTTGTTATTTGTTTGTTTGTTTTTTAAGCTTATTTTCCAGGTTACAGTAGATATACTTCCATTGTAAAATATTCTCTTTTGTCTTCCCAGTGTCATGTGCTCAGAGTTTTCTTACTTCCTAACTGGCCAGTCTCATCAGCCTCCAGTGCTACCCTTTAGATGTTGGTTTCCCCGAGGTTTCTGTCCATTCATACACCCTCCTCCTCATCTGTGCACTCTTCTGGTGGTACAGACTATGCTTGTAACTACACCACACATCTGGGTGCTGGCGATTCCTGCTTGAGCAGCTTCTACAGGATTCCCCCCCGCTCTCCAGCTTTGGACCTGAAGCCTGACTGATTCTTTTTTGACATCTCCATTTTCTCAGCCTCTCCAATCTTTCCTTTCTGAAAGCATCCTTCTGTTTTTCCTTTTTCTAATGGAAGTGTCTAGTTTCTATCTACTAAGATATCTACTAAGATACTAAGATAGAAACTTGGGTGGCCTTGACTTTGACATGAATTTTTTTTTATCCACTCTCACTCCATTGGTCAAGAAGTCTTAGAAATTTTAACTCCTAGCTTTCTCTTAATCCAGGGATGTTTTCCCCTCCACATCCATGCTACTCTGTTTGAAGTCTCTGTCTTCTCTTGTGATAATTCAGGTAATATCATGATTGGTGCTTCTTCCTGACTTCTTTCAACTTGATATCACTTCTCATGTCATTTCTTTTTCCCAACTCTACTCCTCAGTGTTTGAGGCACAGCAAAATTTTTAGTTGTCTTAAATGCTATTTAATCATGATTTTTCTTGTTCCTGGACATTTTACTACTCATCTCTCTTCCTAAAATACCTCCATCTAAAATACAATTCTCAACGAAGGATAAAATACTTTATTCTCTAATAAAGATAGTAATCTTTATGTTGACTATATATCTCTCTTAACCATTCTTAAGAGCTCAAGTTTGATATCTTGGTATTCTCTTATCTACCCCATCTCCTAAACTTACATTCCGGCTTGTTATATGTGTTCCTACAATATATTCACCATTCCCAGCATAATACTTAATACACGGGCTTGTGTTTAACTAGTTTCTTAACATCCTCCCTACCAAACTCTGAGTTCCTTTAGGGCAAGTACCAGGGAAAAGCATCCTGTCAGGTTCACTTCCCTTTGTATGCTTAGTGCCCTTCACAGTGCCTAGCACATGACAGGCATTTGGAAATGGATGTATAAATTTGACTTTAGAGGAGGGATCACCTACTCTTTTGAAGCAGTAAATATAATGAGCATTTCAAACTCAAGAAGAATACACATAAACATACATTCTCACATCCTTTCTTGATCTGCATGTTTTTCCCTGACCCTCACTTAGTGAAGTCAGATTGACTGCTGCTGCTGCCACCCCCAGCATCACATACATACACATATGCACATATACATACACAACAGATACAGGCACAGCTTCAAGTACAGAATCTGATAGGACTGTAGTAGGTGCTGTGTGTAAGTCATACTTTTCATTAAATCCACCTTGACAACATTCCAGTAAATTGCTCCACCTCCATTTCCTAAATTAGTTCCAGCAATTGAGAAGCCACATTTGCTTGTAAAATATTAAGGTTTTGATATAATTTGCATTTTATTCCATAAAATGAATGCCCTCTTCTGTTTAACTATAAAGACAGACTGTTGAAGCACTGTCTACTCACAGAATGAATGTAGGCTATTTTTACTCTCCACAATCCTGACCTGAAAAGCATATAATTCTGAGCCTGCTTTTGATGGGTTGTTGGTTGTATATTCTCTTTGTGAAGTGAACTGAGCCATTAGGAGATCAGTCCCATGCATGACCTTGGCCTCATTGCTACTGCACTACAATCAACTCAACCCACAGAAATAGACAAAAGATTTTTCATTGTTTTTACTCAGTGGTTATTCCTAAGAATTAGATGATTCTTCTGTATTTTTTAAACGAGGACCAGGTAGTTTCATTACTGGCGTCACTAGCTTATCTATGTGTCTTCCCCACAAACTTTGCATTCTACTTCCTTACAGTGGAAGCCTCTTCCTTCACCTGTTAGGCTAACACCTCTGCCCTGAATTCCAGTTCTTCTTGCCTCTTTAGAGACTTTAGTGTTATTCTTTGTCTCCTGTATCATTGCTGTCATCTTCTCTACTTGATTTCCTTTGACAAATAATTTGCTTTGGTATCTGAGACAAAAATTCAAATAAAACACTCTTTAACTCACCTTTACTCCTTTATTTCTCCCAAGAGCATCACATCCCTGGAGAAAGTGGTTTGTATTTACTATTTCCATTCACTTGTTCTCTATTCATCTCTTTCTAGTCAGACTTTTTTTTTTCTATACCATGCCACTGGAAGGTTCCTTATCAAGGTCATTACCCTTTATCTAGTGAAGGAAAGTGGTCCATTTTCTGTCTTCATTCGCTGAACCTTCTAACAGTATGTGCCATGGTCAGCCACACCATCCTTTTTAACTCTTTCCTAGGTTTCTACAGTACTGCATTAAACATGCCTTGTTTTTTTCTCCTCCGTCCCCACGTGTACACACACATTGACTGTTTCTTAATTGCCTTTGGTTTCATTTCTCCATCTAACCATCAGATGTTGGGGTGCTCCAAGGCTGTAGCCTTCTCCCTATTCTCTTGTTATCTGCTCCAGAATCTCTTTCATGTTGATGATTCCCTGTCTCAGACTCTTCCCTGAGGTCTAAATATGACTAGCCAGCTGTTTACTAGACATCTCCACTTTTTCTGTTAAGATCTGTAAAATAGCCATTAACTCTTTCCTCCTCTTTATCCCAAGTCTGCAGTTCCCAAAGCCTACCCTGTCTTGGTAAATGACTCTACTATCTACCCACTGAAGTGTGTTTTGGCCAGGATTTTCATTTGAAACCCACTTGCTTCCAGCATTACAGTAAACAAACCCCATCAGATGCTTGTACCAAAAAAAAAAAAAAAGAGCAACTATAAAGATATCTTTATCTATATATCTATATCTATCTATATCTATATATGTATATCATTCTTTTCCCTCTTCCCTTTCATCCCACATCCAGTCATGCTGTACATTTTCTGAACTCCTTCCATAGTACCTGGTAGATCTTGTTAGGCCTTCTCTGCCTCCACTTCTAAAACCCAGATACAAGCGCAGTCATTTCTTAATTTGTACTGCAGCAGCCTCCCAACTGGTCTTTCCTCTCTGCTGTAGCACTCTTCAGTTTAGCCTTCACATAGCAATTTAAATAATCTTTGCAAAATGCAGATTAATCACTTCCCTACTTTGTCTCACTTAAAATGAATGCCAGTCAGTCCTCTTTCTATGTCCTACATAATCTCACCTCTGGCTGCTTTTTCCATTTCAATCCTCTCTTCTCTTTGACCACTGGACTCTAAACAAAGTGCCTTGATTTCTGGCTCCTGAATCCTCTTAACTATGCTTCTTTCTGTCTCTGGGCCTTTATAATTGCTTTTCTGCTGGGAATGTTTTGCTCTGGAATCTTCCCATGGTTGACTCCTCAACATTCAGACTCAAGTGAAACACAAGCTCCTCAGAAAGACCAGTGAAGTCCACTAAGAAAGTTTTAGTGGCCCTCTTTTATTGTCTCCATGGTAGTTATTTGTGTCTATAATTATTTTGATCTTATATCTTTTTCTCCCTTTCACATAATATATATATTTGTGGAATGCATGACTCCTGTTGTTCACACTGATTCCTCAGGTGTAGAGCAGTCCCTGAAAGTAGTAAATGTTCAGTTAATATCTGTTGGGCAGCACATTATTCTTTTAAAGCACTTTGTTGTTTAGATCAGTAAGCTTATTATTAGAAATTAATTTCCCTCAAAATATAGTTTACACCCATACTGTGCAATTAATTTCAAAGTTGTTTTCTCCCTTCCTTAATAACAGTTACCTTCTAGTTTATGACTTCTAAGTATATACATTGTAGTCTTTGGTTCATAAAAATAGTTCTGTAAGTTACACCAACAAATACTAGTGCCCTCCTCACCCCCAGTTACACAGAATTTCAGTAAGTGAACTGTTCTTAGGTCTTCTAATCCAGATGATTTTATTGTTGTAGAGTCTAAGGTGTGTGGTTGTGTGTGCTGGTGCTACTTTAGAAGATTTGCAACAGTCCTTAAAACAAGCTGCCCTATTTTTTTCTTTTAATGTCTCCGAGTCCCCCGAGCTATCTTTAACTGTATGACTGTTTTTCTCAGCATTAACATAAATTCTTGGCTCCTGTTATAACCAATAAATGTTAAGATTTGGCTATTTTTGTAATTACAGTGGTGATATTTAAAATGATCAGATGTTATATGTATGCAATTAATGGTAGTCTCTATTAGTGTGTGTTAAACTAATATGATCAGTACCTTCAGACACATTTCTTAGGAAAAAAATGGAGACTGACCCAGGGAGGGTTAGTGGTCTGTTTTATTTTATTTTATTTTGGGGGGGCATTAAAACATGAGACTAGGCAAAGCTACCCATTACAATCCTGCTATCTAATACATCTTTTTTTTTTCTTTTTTAAGAGAGGAGGACAGTGAGAGAGAGAGGGAGAGACAAAATCAAGTTTTATTGAGATTTTCACATGACTTTCTTTGCTCTAACACTTAGTTGTGTACATGGGTGCTGGGTTTTGAACCCGTGTACTTGTGCATACTGGGCAAGTGCCGTAACTGCCCAGCTACCACTCCAGCCCTTAATACATCCTCTTACTGCAGTCCTTAAGGCCTTTCCTTTTATTGACTCTGGACTTAGTTGTCCAAGCTCTGTGGAAGGTTTTGGTTGATGATTTCTATCATTAGAATGTAAAATGCTTTTCGAACTGCTCAGTACGGACCACATAACAATTGCCAGTGAGTACATTCTCTGGAATCTTTTTCAATATCTTCAAGGAAGTAAATAATTGCTGTATATCTGCATGTTCATTTCTCATTATTTATTCTAACAGTTTTCTTTGTGTTGGGTTTCTACTCTCCCTGCCTCAGCATTGAGATTAATACTTAAAACCGTTAAAAACGAGAGTCTTTCAGCAAGCTACCATTCTCCTGTCTTCCTTCTTCGACATTTTTTCTGGAATGGGCTCATGCCAAAAAGACAAGTTGAACTTAGGACTAATATGGTCAATTAAAAGTAGTAGTGTGCTGGAATCTCTGACTCCTTCCTCAACATTCTTAAATAGACTAAGGGAAAATGTGCTCTGTGTTGTTAGGCCCTACAAGTATGTATGTATGAACTTTGCATTACTAATTAGAGATATCTGGGTATGGCAGGATCAGCAGGGGTTAAATTAGAGTGGGGAGTGCTTGATTGGGTGAGGGAAAGGCAAAAGGAATGTCTAATCAGCTCTCAGCCTCCTTCTTTGCTATTTCTATGCTCCAAACAATAACTATTAATGTTCCACAGTATACCTTTCCTCTTACAGTGACAGTAGGTACTGTCAGTCAACAGCACTACCTCTTTCTGGAAAAAAAGGTCATTCTAAGTCTCTCACTGTTGTCACCTGCAAATTGTTTATCAATCAGTATGACAGATATTTTAGTAAACAGACTTTTAGAGGTTATGATAAGTTAATTTTCCATCATTCTTCAGTCAATAAGGAGGGAAAACCAGACTTTTCATTGATTAGTTCCAAGGTTCAATAACTAAATCAAATCTGCAGATGTATCTCTACATTTAAACTTCCCCCATTCTTGGAGGGAAAACATCCAAAGCAAAAGTCAAGAAAAAAGTTAATTCCAACATAAAAACCTGCAAATTGTCATTTTCAGTTCTAGTCTGTAGCAGTCTACAAGGTGGTATAATGTAGTACAATAAAAATAAACAATTTGGAGAATGAAAATTCTTCAATCCACTCCTGAGTCATCTCCTTACAATGTTTCTTTATAGCAGTGCATGTGTATTTATTTCAGTGATTAAAATTTTGTACACTTAGTCTAAAATACAAAAATAAACTTTTTGATAAGGCCTTACAAATTGTAATCTAAACTATAATGACTTAACGTTTAGAATAAAACACATTTTCATTTGTAAGTAGGAAAAGTGTTCACTGAAATTTGTTTCTTTTTATTAGGTTTAAGTGGAAACCCTGCAGATTTAGAAAGAAGAGAAGCAGTGTTTGGAAAGAACTTTATACCTCCTAAAAAGCCAAAAACCTTTCTTCAATTAGTATGGGAAGCATTACAAGATGTCACTCTAATTATATTAGAAATCGCAGCCATAGTATCATTGGGCCTTTCTTTTTATCAACCTCCAGAAGGAGATAATGCACGTAAGTAAATGCGGGATGCAGGGATTTTGTGTGATTCCAGTTCAGCTTATTCATTTACTTAACACATCATAATAGCCAGCCAACATTTATTATCTATGTGCAGTGTGCCGGGCACTGTTCTAAGTGTGTACTTCAAATAATTTTCACAATAACCTCATGAGTTAGTGCCCCCTGCATTTTACCATGAGGCACAGAGTTTATCACCTGTGGATATTCCACATATACAACATGGTCTTTACTCTCAGTTTTTAATATTTTTAGAACATCATTTTATTATGAAACAATTCTAATTTTTAATTTTTTAATTATTTTGAAAAATATTATGAAAACAAAATTCTATTCCCAAATCCATTACTTTTCTAATTCTTAAAATATTTTGTTACATATATCCACATACATTGTTACATTTATTATATACATTACTGTTTGCCATTATAGAAGTGTTAATTTTACATATTGTTGAGCTTTCCTTATCTCAAGTACTTGGAAACCAGAAGTGTTTTGAATTTCTTTCTTTTCTGGATTTTGGAATATTCCAAATATGAGTAATGAGATATCTAAACACTGTATTTGTGTTTTATATATACCTTTTGTTCATGACCCAATGATAATTTCATACAAATTTTTAGTAATGTTCTGCGTGAAGCAAAGTTTCATGGTGTAACGTTTTCTACTTCTGGTGTTAGGTCAGTGCTCAGAAAGTTTCAGATTTTGTAGCATTTTTGGATTTTAAGATAGGGAAATTCTAGCTGAAAATGTGTCCTGATCAATGGAGGAAACGCACTGGTGAATGAATGGGTAGATCTGCTTTAGCTTGTCGTTACAAATGACTTTGTTTGCTCCCGTCTTTCTATGCCTTCATTTATCTTTTAAATTTCTTCTCTGTCTTTTAATATTTTCATTTAAAATGAATATTATTACCAGTACATTTTATAACTGCCAGGAAATCTAGCCTGTGATTCTCTGTTCAGGTAGTTATAAAATCATCCAGTAGTATTTTAAATATCAAAAGATTGATTCACTAATATATTTTTGTTTGCGGGAATTTCATTTTCAGGTCTTTCAAGCTATGGCGAGTTTAATAAATATTTGCTATCTCTAAAAGTTGGCTTAAGTAATCATACAAAGTCATTCCTCTAAAGATGTGCCTAGGGCTCATGTGAAAACTTCTTTTCTAAAAAAGAAAAAATCATCCAACACATAATAAGCCCTTAACAAAAGCCATCCATTAATTAGGACTAGAGTGTTGGAGCTATGTTAAGACATTGCTGATAAAAATCAGGCAAGGAAGATCTTGTCTCCATTGTCCAAGAAGAAATTGAGACTCAAAAATCTTAATTAGAATACATATAATACATTCTTTTTGGAGTACCCTGATTCCTACCCATCTCAAATCTTCAATAAATGATTGTTAAGTTTAAATTCATAAAAGGGAAGTAATTGCGATTATGCCTGATTAAATGTTAAAACTTTTTGTGGGGGGGGCATACTAGGGATTGAACCCAGGAACACTTAGCCACTGAGCCATATCCCCAGCCTTTTTCTATTTTACTTCTTTTTTTTTTTTTTTTTTTTAGTGCATCTTGCTAAATTGATGCTGGCCTTGAACTTACAGCCCTCCTCCTCAGCCACTGGGATTACAGGCGTGCACCACTACACACCTGGCTGAAACTTTTTTGGGGGGGAGGGGGAAGTGGGTCAGAGATCAGTATAGAGCAGTATTATTGACATTTTGTGCTAGAAAATTCTTTGTTGCCATGTTCATTGTACCACCCTCCAGTTGAGGAAAGCAAAAGTGTGTCCACGTTTTGTCAAGTGTTCATAGGAGGCAAAATGTGGTTGAGAATCACTGATGTAGACAAGGGGATTTAGGCAATGCTCTTGTCAGTACTGACCCAAATTATTTTTGTAACTTTCATTTATTTTTATTAAGTAAATTTTATATATTTTGCTGTAAAGAAAATTAAGAGGGGAGACAGTCCAAATGAAGTAATAATATTCACTGAAAAATCCCACTTTCTAGAGATTTCTATTATACCTTTTTTTTTTTTAAGAGAGGGAAAGAGAGTCAATTTTATTTAGTTTTTCATTTGGCTTTAATTGCTCCAACACTTCATTGTGAACATGGTGCTGGGGTTTGAAACCCCCACCCCCACCCCCGTGTCCTTAGGTATGCCAGGCAAGTGCCATAACCACTGAGCCACTGGTCCAGGCCCTGCTATACCATTTTTAATATGTAGATCCTTCCAGATTTTAAAACATGTTTTCTGTCTGTGTGCACTCACATATGACTGTGCCTGCATAGGTAGATGTGGGAGATGTGTAGATAGGTATATTGATCTGAACAGTGAGGCTATAACAAGTTTAACAATGTAGTGTTGAATTCTTCAATTTTCCAAGTACCCAGCTGTTACTGTAAAGTATCAACAGTTGGTATTTTAATAAGTGAGTTAACAAATTATCAAGAAAATTTTACTGTTAACATTTGTTCAAAGGGCTATGAGAAAACTAAAGAAAATGATTTTCAGTGGAGTGAATGAAGTTCATGACCAGCAGGTCTGTTGGCAAATCTTTCTGGCAAATCATTTATAGGATATAACCACAGGTCCTTTCCCGGATTTGTTACAAATGCTGATATTGGAATCCAACTGAGAGAGAATCTAGAGTTGTCAGTGTCATAAAACCTTTTAAAAAGCTCAAAATACAACAGAAGTTGTCAGTGAAACATGAAAATATTTTTGCTCTTTGGTGAAAAATCAGTGTTTGTGGGTTTTTTTTTTTTATTTTTAAGAAGAATCCATGTTTCTGTTTCTCCTGTTTTAACACTTAAGAAGCAATAACCTGCTTAAAGAAAGACCATTTTTTGTAAATCTACAGTCATAGAACTCTAAAATTATCAAACTTTCTTGCTAATATTGTTTGGCATGAAAATGTGCCCACACTATGTACAATCCTATGATTGCTTGTAACTGCATACCAGTTGTTCTCAAACTTTTTGGTCTCAGGGCATCTTTTTACTCTTGGCATTGAGAACCCTAAGAGCTTTTTTGATCTTGTAATTTATATCTGTATTTATTTACTGTGTGCAAAATTGAAGTTGAGAAATTTTAAAATACCAACATGTTCTCACCAGGAAAAAATGAAAAAAGGTAGCCTTGTAAGATGATAGCTTATGATGGTAATTATTTCACTATGTATGCATGCATGTATCGAAATGTTACATTGTGTACCTTAAATATATGCAGTTTTTTCAGTCAGATCTTAGTAAAGCTGAAAAAATATTTATCAGTACATTTTGAAATAATACACCTCTGGCAATTAGCATAGATAGGTAACATTTTGATGGAAAGTAACTATCTTCCTCACCTAAGTAATGAATTTTTAAAGGAAATAATGAAAAGAGTGATGGTGTTTTCCATTTCAGTGTATTTAATGTCTGGTTAACTGAGAGCTAGGTTTTTCTATCTGCTTCTGCCTTTAACGTGTCACTATTTTTCATGTAATGTTATCTTTGGAAAATTCTATTATGCATCTTTATAAGGCACATAATGTCGGTAATATGAAAAGAGTATAGCTGGAAATTAGATTGTGCATACAAATATGTACACAAGGGAAAACCTTTGGTAAAATAGATTTTTACTATTGTATTTTCACTTTAACTGAAAACTTTGAAATGTTTTTCTGTATAGCTGTAAACAAGTACTTTGTAACTTTGATCTTGGTATTATATTCTTTTTCCCTACAGCTCCTCTAAAGATTTGTAATGGTCAACAGTAGGAAAAGGATTCAGTTTCTATAAGTATTTTACTATTATTTCAAGGTCATTCTGATCTCACCTGTATAATATATAGGAGTGCTGTATATGAAATGAAATATGTCATTAATTTGTTTCAAATTCTCTTTTGAACTATTTATTCATTTAGTGATAAACGTGCATGTGATATTTAAAAGTGGACATTACATAATTGTCATATATTTTCTTCCCCTTAACCTCTGTTACATTGGTTTTTAAAACTTTTTTGGTTATTTAGTCTATCAGTAAAAAGTTCAAGCACATAATCTCTATCTAATTTATTAATTCTTGTATAACTATATCTTTATAATGTATCTTAAGCATATTCAAAAGTAGGAACTGAATAAAAAGGTAAGATTTAATTTTTTATTTTTAATAGCTGTAAAAAATGTTAACAGTTTGATCTGAGTGTGATTCATTTCTTAACTTGATTTTGTCTATTAAAAGAAACACATATATGCTCAAGTGGAAAAGTGTAGTCACTAAATCATGATATTCATTCTCAATTCATCCATCAATTATACAAAGTTTTTTGTTGAAGTGTAATAAATTCCATCATCTGATATCAGTCTGTTCTTGCACACTATTTTAAAATATTGTATTTTTATGTTTTTAATAAACTTTATAAAAACCCAATTACTGCTTCACTTGGATAATATTTTAGCTTTTCAAGTTGGTGAAAGTGTTCAGCATGGTATTTCAGTGTTTATCTGTTCTAAAATCCAGACTTGCTCTAATTCAGAGTGTTATTGGTACTCTCCTAGCTCCTGGGTATGGAAGGGATGAAGAAGAGTTGCGTTTAAGCTTCCTATGTTTAAAAGAAATATGAACAATAAATTCTCTCAACTGGTTGAGAGATAGATGGTCATTTCTTCAGCATGAAGATAATTAAAATAGAAATTCCAGTATTTGAGTTGATCATCCTGCTTCTCCCTCACTGTAGAAAATTTCTCTCTTCCATTTCATTCCCAGTTGATTTTATTCTTATGCTGCTTTCCCCTTTAACTTGTCCACCTTGCCTCTCCAAGATTAATCTTTAGTCAGCACCTTCATACCCAGGATCCCTTCTTCAGTCTCTACATACAGTAGTGGAAGTGATTTCTTGGGTTACAATCTACTGTGAGCATTGTTGAAATGATAAGGGATTTAGGATATTACATAGACTTAATTGATAAAGTAGGAGTAGAGTTCGAAAGGATTGACTCCAAGTTTGAAAGAAGCTCTGCAGATAAAATGCTATTGAACAGCATCAAGTGCTACAGAGGAATCTTTCATTAAAGGAAAAGTCATGGCAAATCTCATAGTTCCACCTCCACCTCATCCTCCATCAGCCACCACCCTGATCATTTTGTAGCCGTCAACATCAAGGCAAGACCCTTCACAAGCAAAGGGTTAGATGATGCTGAGGGTTCAGATGACAATTTTTGACAATGTAGTATTTTTTAATTAAGTTGTATGTAGTTTTTAGACACACTACTATTGCACAGTTAATAGACTACAATATAGTATTATATGCACTGGGAAAACAAATTGTTTGACCCACATGACAGTATTGTTCATTTTATCACATGGTTAGGAACTGAAATTGCAGCATCTCCAAGGTATGCTACCTCTAATGCCTTCAGGCTGAGATTTGCTCTTCAGTGTGTTTGCTCTTAACTGCTACCCTGGATCTTCTCCCTATCCTACTGTTGAAAATCTCAGAGGCAGCAAGGTTGAAATTGGCACAGTAAATGTTGTAGATGCTTAGAGTTCAATACTTAGAGCCATAGGTGAAATTGATGACATAAAAATTACATGAAAACATTGTTTAGACTTTATGTTGTCATCCATTCAAAATCTTTTTTTGTTTTGTTTTGTTTTGTTTTGTTTGATAAGCGTTTTCTTTCTTTCCGTTAGTTTGTGGAGAAGTTTCTGTTGGGGAGGAAGAAGGTGAAGG
The DNA here is from genome assembly GCA_004027875.1 of Aplodontia rufa. Taxonomy (NCBI): domain Eukaryota; kingdom Metazoa; phylum Chordata; class Mammalia; order Rodentia; family Aplodontiidae; genus Aplodontia; species Aplodontia rufa. Next base: position 27,836 of record PVKS010013828.1, on the reverse strand, counting down.
TGAAACTGGTTGGATTGAAGGAGCTGCAATCCTCTTGTCAGTGGTGTGTGTGGTATTAGTAACAGCTTTCAATGACTGGAGTAAGGAAAAACAGTTCCGAGGTTTGCAAAGTCGAATTGAACAGGAGCAGAAGTTCACCGTCATCAGGGGTGGGCAGGTCATTCAGATACCTGTAGCGGACATTACTGTTGGAGATATTGCTCAAGTAAAATATGGTAAGTATGAAAGAGTAACACTCTGACTCTAAATGTAAAAATTATTCTAATCTTGTTTCCAGTTCAGTATCTCACTACTTTTTGTTTTAGGGGACCTTCTTCCGGCTGACGGCATACTTATTCAAGGCAATGATCTTAAAATTGATGAAAGCTCTTTGACTGGTGAATCTGATCATGTTAAGAAGTCTTTAGATAAGGATCCCTTACTTCTATCAGGTATTAATTTTTTTATAAATTTTTTTCTCCCCCAGTTATGTATCATTGTCAGTAATTTCCTTCCATTAAGAGCCAAAAATGTGAACAGAAATTGGTATTTTTTGCTATTTTACTCTAGACTTTTTTGTAAGATGATAGAGACATTACAGATCTTTGAATCCAGAATTATATTTTACAAATGATGAATCTGAGCCCAAAAAAGCAAGAGAGTTGAAAATCTGAAGAAAGAGAGGACAGTGAGAGAGAGAGAGAACCAATATTTTTTAGTTTTTCATGTCACCCTCATTCCTCCGACACCTCGTTGTATATGTAGTACTGGGGTTCGAACTTGCGTACTCGAGCATGTGAGGCAAACGCCATAACCGCCAAGCCACTGCTCCAGCCCCTGAAAATCAATTTTAATATTGATGTAATGATGAAACTGAAATATAATGGCATCTATTGAATTGGTTTTGTTTTGTATCACATTTATTCTTAAGGCTTATTGAAGTACAAAATTAAATAATGATTGTAGGTTTAAAGTAAATTAATGAATTCTCTGTGATAGTGTAGAAAGGACAGGTTTGGTTTTAAGTTTACCTAATGCAGCTCTCTCCTTTAGTTAAGAAGTAAACTATTTATCTAAGGTTTATGTGACTACCAATAGTAAGCACAGGAGCATCATTCACAGTCCCAGTCAGGAATTTGTACATATTTAATTAATTTAATTTGTACATGCTCTAGGAAAGGAGAAGAGAAGGATTTATGTAGGTAAGGGTATCATTTGAAAGGAGATGTGGATGTCTGCTTGGGATGCTGTCATCATAGACTAAGTGTGATAACTTGAACTGAAGCTAGTTTGAAATGAAATGGCAAGGATACTGTGAAAAATAAAAACTGTAGGACTGGAGCAGTGGCTCAGCAGTTACTGCGTATGCCTGGCATGCTCAAGGACATGGGTTTGAACCCCAGCACCACGTACACAACAAAGTGTTGGAGCAACCGAAACCACATGAAGAACTAAATAAAATTAATTCTCCCTTTCTCTTTCTTTTTCTCATTGTCCTTCTATCTTTAAAATATCTGACATGCAGAATGTGAACCTGAAGTACCAAAAATTTATTACAAGTGAATGCAAATTCTTTACAGTTTAATTTCTGAGATTCTCACTCTCAGTTGTCCAGTATTCTCTAGAATTTATGAAACTGTTTGTTACAACTGTATTTGTTAGAGTGAAATTCTACTAGAGTTTAGGAGAAGCCAACTGTTGACAGTTTGTCTTCCACTGTTACCATCAGATATTAATGGAATGCTAACATTTTATATATTGTCAAGATTTGTACTGATTTAATTCTTTAATAACTTGACAACTATAATTTTTTAGTACTCCTCTGTGAGCTTTATATTTTAATTAGCTAAACATGAGTTTACTAAAACTGCAGTCAATCCTGTGATATCTACAAGGGTCAATTAATTTAGAATCACAACTTCAGAGCAGAACCTAACTGTTACCTTTTTAAAATTTGTGACTGTGTGATGAATAAACTTATTATGTAAAGAAAAAATCACAGTAATTATGTATATATATGCGGGTAAAACCTTATTGTGAAAAAATCAGAGTAATTACGTGTGTGTACATTTATAAGTACCATTAACAAATAGGGTGAGTGAAGTTCCAGTTGTACTATAGAGTTTGCTTTGTCAAAAAAAAAATCTTGAGACCTTCCATATTTTCTGTCACTTGGGATACTCATTCTGTTTGATTTTTTTATTTGATGATGTACTTTTAATTTATACCAAATAGATGTGTAATATATTTAAGTAATGTATATTCGTTTTACTGGTTCTTTGTCATGCTTCTGGAGAACTACAGTTAATGTTAGCTACATAAAATCTACAACCTTTCCAAAGGGGAGGGAAGGTATATAATCATACCTTATCACAAACTGACCAAGCCATGCTATTTGGCAAACTGAGGTAGTCTCCTATTGCCTGTGCTATGTATACTTCGTGGACTTTTATGTACATCTAGCTTATTTACATAGTGCTTAGCCGTTCAGATTGATTTCCTTTAATTGAACTTTGGTCCTTTTCTGTTTTAACAGAGATGATTGGTAAGCTTTATGTAGACTCATGTTCCTAACACAAGTATATCAAGAAAACTATAAATTGTCCATGTTTAAGAAAAGACTGAAATAACTTTGTAAAGTCCCTTATCACAGTATGGGTGGGAAAGTTTTTCTGCATTTATTTCTCTATTCCAAAAATATACTAAAAAACATGACATGCATTTATTTTTAAATATACTCTCATGATGCCATCTCTCACTGCTGTTCTTGGCTTTGTAAATTTAGATTTTTTAAAGCAGCATTCAGTTAGTGGTAGGGATATGACCTGAAGAAAAATTGTTTACTTTGAGAACATTAACTGCCAACATCTAATCAGATTTGTAAACAGGAATAGAGCATAAAAACTGAAATCTGCAGAAAGCCAGAATTGTTAAAAGAAGCAAATTGTCTTTTATACATATACTTAGTCAACATTATTATCTTGAATTTCTTTTGTTGTTTTTCTTGCATTTTCACTGCAAAGAATCTAAGAATTTATAGAGTACAGATTTTTAGTAGAATGTAAATTTCTGAAAGCAAGAAAACTAAAGACCTAAAACATTCATATTAGATAATTATAGTAAGTACAGTAATTAATAGTCAAATGTAAATCTTTATTTAATGGAATTAAGTACATATGCTTTATGAGCAAATAACCTGTGAGTATTGGTTTGGTGCATAAGATGGTAGTAGGTCCTGCAGCCCTGTGCTCCAAAAGGTTTTGAACTGAGAGTGAAAATGCAAATAAGGGATAACCATAAATCAGACTTGTTGAATGTAAAAAAGGGAAAGTGAATTTTTGAAGCCTGTTTAAAATTGATAAAAAGATTGAAATAGCCAGGCATGGTGATGCATACCTGTAATCCCAGGGACAAGAAGATCACAAATTCAAGGCCAGTCTCAGTAACTTAAGGAGATTCTGCCTCAAAATAAATTAAAAAAAAAAATAGGGTATAGTTCAGTAGATGGCTCTTGATTCAATCCTTTAGCACCTCCAAAAGAAAAAAAAATTAGTAACAGTGGAGTGGGAAGTCTTAATTAGTAAGGAAAAATGCATGTGCAATTGGAAAACTATAAGCAAGCATCATTATTATAAGAAGATACTTTTTGTCCTCTGATAGAACTGGACTGGATCTTTGCCTTACCACCTGACAATTGTATAACTTCAGGCAAGTTTCTAGAAAATAAGAATAATAAAGACTGTTGTGAAGGGCACACTCTGATTTAAGTCAATTTTCCTATCTCTGCTCCCTTACTTTTTATAATGGAATTTTGTTAGAATAGTGAATGAGAAAGTTTGAAAGCTTGGTTGTTCTCAAGTCATTAAACTTAATTCAGTAAAAAGTATAGTGTCAGAAACTTTTGAACCATAAGCATATGATGAAATCGGATTTTAAGAATATTTGAACAGATTTCAGGATGAACTGGAAAAGCAGAGAGACTAGCTGGGGGATTTTTGCAGTGATCTAAGCAGTCTGGGATGAGTCCTTGGGGTAGATAGAGGTTGTAGGATTGTTTGTGTTGGGTGTGAGAAACTTGACATGCATTGTTATGGAATTCTTTGATTATAAGCACATTTCTTTATAAACAATGTATTTCCCAAAGAAACGTTCCTCATACCTCGTTATTATTATTATTATTATTATTATTATTATAATTAATAATAATAAGCATTCATTGAACCCCTTAACATTTGTGGACTTGTTATTATTATTATTATTATTATAATTAATAATAATAAGCATTCATTGAACCCCTTAACATTTGTGGACTTGTTTGAGAAATATAAATCTTATTATATTTTTATGAAGTGTAGGTATTGTTATCTCATTTTTACTATTGAGGAATTAAATTGTTATAATTTGCCCTGTATCACACGGTCAGTGATACAGAGTGATCTTTGAACACAAATATGACTGATTAGCTCAAAATCTTGAACACAAGAATTTAGGATTTATTTAATATCATCGTTTATTACTATTGAGAATATTAAAGATAGTATTACTGAAGTTTGAATTTGATGGTAGGAGGGAAATCTGTTATAATTTTTACAAAGTTTTCTGTTGTTGTAGGTACTCATGTAATGGAAGGCTCTGGAAGAATGGTAGTTACTGCTGTAGGTGTGAATTCTCAAACTGGAATTATCTTTACCTTACTTGGAGCTGGAGGTGAAGAGGAAGAGAAGAAAGATGAGAAGAAAAAGGAAAAGAAAAGTAAGAATAGCAGTTGCTCTAAGAATTTTTATATGGAGCTATAGCAATGGGGTTGGAAAAACTTCTATAGAAAATAGACTTCTTTAATGTGATTCTGATATGAAAAATTCTACAGAAATTTAATTATCCAATATTGTACTTTCAAGTAGTAGTATTAAAGAAGAGTAATTTTTTTCCTTTTAGACTTAATAGCCTATTAAGGACCTTTACTCAGTATATTAAACCCCTTGGCCAGAGCCAGACAGATTCAGCATCTACTTAAACTAATTCTACATGCTTTATTCTGTTTATTCTCTAGTTGTAGTCTCTTTCCTGTCATGTGATCAGCAAAAATGAATTGAACTCTCACTTACTATTTGCTGTTAAGTCAGTAGTAAAATTTTTGGGGGGGAGAATGGGGGGTCAACCATATCGTATTTTGGTCTTGTTAAGCTTTAAACGTTGATTTTCGAATTTTCTACTAGTTATGTAACTCATTCTATTACTTATGCTGTTGATTTTTTGGATACAAGACTAGGATTTCACTTTGTTTTTGTCTTAATGTATTTAGCTCATCATTAGATACCAAGATCTCTTTTATTTTGATTCATTGTATTTGCTATCCCTCTGAGCAGTCTGTCATCAGCACATTTGGTAACCCTAACAATTTGTGCACAAAGACATTGTAAGAAATTGTGATATGTAGGGAGAGATTTCTAAGTCTCTTAGTTGGGGGGCTTGCCACTTTTAGAAGGCCCTCTGCACACTGCTTCTAAGTGTCTGCTTTATCTGCCTTTTCTCCCACTTAGAATCACCCCTTAGGAGTTTTTTCGCTTTAGCTCACTGGCAGTTTACTATGGTTTAGACACTTAGATTTATTTCATTTTATTTAGGATAGCCAGGCCATATTTCTCTTTCTCACATGAGTATTTTGAGATCTTTCAACATAAATGCCTTGCTAAAATCTTGGTTTGCTATAATTTCAGTGGTATTTTTGTTCTTTGCTTTTTGTTTTTTTGCAGTGGTAGGGTTCAAACCCAAGGCCTTGGATATGCTAGGCAGGCACTCTACCACTGGGCTATACCTCCAGCCCCTGCAACAGTGTTTAATATTTGGGTGGATTGTTTTTCCCTTTGAGTTTTATCCTTAGCCATGAAATCATTATTTCAAACAAAAATGTATTTGGAAAGTTTTGCAGGTGAGGGTGTCAAGCCCTAGTTTCTAGGTTTCTCCTGTTCTGCTCCTCAAGGAAACCCTCAGTGAACCTTCTTAGATTTCTGAAGGCTGAGTGGAGTAAAGTTTGAAAATCAGTAGTAGTGGTGATGTAGGTGCTTTGCATGCTCGCTCTCCTAGATCCTCACAACTGTGTGAGGTAAAGACTACTATACTACTATTTTTACTGATGAGTAAAGAAGTGAGGCTTATGGAGGCTCTTCCAGGTCAGAGTGTTAGAAAGTGGCATACCCAATCCTCTCCGTTCTGCTCCATGTTAATATATAAGAGTTGAAAGTCGATCATATTTTTTTAAAATTGCATCATTACTTCATTCTTATTGACTCCACAGTATCTTTTCCAATAGCATCTTTGTCCCCTAAGATTTCTAGGAGTTACTATCTGTCTTTTTGTTCTCCCCTCCCCCACTCATGAAACAGGATGTTTTTCCTTCTGTGGACTCATAACTCTTCTCCTACTCTCTTGCCTACTTGGGCAGCTAACTCAAAAAACCATCCAGGATAAACAGTCTTAGCAGCCTGGCCTCTCCAAACTTGAACTCATTGAAGGTAGCTAGGTATCCACTTACTATCTCCTTATCTGCCCTGAGCTTCTATTTCTCCCTGACCATATTTGTTCCATGTTTTCCAGTTTGAAGATAGTTCTTTTTGACAGAGGTGGAAGAAAACAGGTTGAATGGTTCTGCTTCTTATCATTTTTAAGATATTGCTTACTTCAAATAATAAACCCATCTCCTCCTTGATTACTTTTGCTTCAGACGGCTCATTTTTCTGTGTTCTCTAAATCTAAGGTAATTTGGAGAATCACCTTGACTGATGGTCTGACTGACTTATTCTATATATTCATACTGTGGTTTTGCTAACTTGCCTGTCCTGTCTTTGATACATACTCTTTTTGTTTTCATCCCTATTAACTCTCTTGTGTGCCTATTGTCTTTTATAACCTTCCTCCTTCCCTCTCTCTTTATCCCAGCCCTTTTCTGCTTTCTCAAGGTTATGTCTGTATTTAGTTAGTTTGAAAATCCCTTACACCATATTTGGGTTTATTATAGCTTATAAGAGACAGAAACCTTATGAAGAAATTAAACAATTATAGATGCCCTAAATTATTTTGATGTATTCCACCTTAGTAAGACCTAGGGAGTGATTGATACAGCAGGTCATTGCAAACCAAATGTTTTCTAATCTGCAACATACACACACACCATTGCGTAGCAATTCTGTTATCGAAATGTGAACTACCTCTGCATAATTTAGCATGGCTGTGTTCATTTCTTTTGGAAAGCTTTAATTCCCATTTTGTTCCTACAGATAAGAAACAAGATGGAGCTATTGAGAATCGCAACAAAGGTAAATTCAGGAAGATAAAAGTACAGTTAGCTTGTTTTCATTATATCCAGAAATAGCTCTACTGTGTACTATATCCATCCAAAATTAGGATACATGTGGCAGGGAATGTCAGTAATGTTTATTAACTTGGATTAACCCTCTCTTCCTGCCACTGCCTTAATCACGCTGTCTCTACAATGCTATGAAGATTTTAATTATGATTTGTGGTAGTAAGCTTATGTAGGTAACTTTCCACTTAAGCCTTTCAAATATTCTAACATATTTCAAATTTTGTTTCTTTTATAGCTGATTTCAAATATGTGTTAGAAATAATGAACAATGTAAATATTTTTGCACTTCTTTTAAGAGTATACGTACATGTGTATTTCTCCATATGTATGGTCATAATGCTCTACATTAATCTGAGAGGGATTTATCATCTTTGGATATTACCTCACAACATTTATACAGGGAAATGAATGACTTAGCATTCCTTAGTTCTTAGTTTAAGACCCCGTGGTTCTTTTCGTCTCCATGATGTAGTATGACATTCCCAAATCTGGCACAGTTTCACAACCTACTATTGATATTATCTTATTCTGTATGAACACATATACACAGACGCACACATAGCTGAATGCTTTTGCCTTTTTTGTTTTCTATAAGAATCTGATTTTTAAAGTAAATTGCTTCAAAATGTTAATAGTGATATGTACCTTTACAATGCAGTGAAATTATATTTGCTCTGACATGTAGCTAAAGCCCAGGATGGTGCAGCCATGGAAATGCAGCCTTTAAAGAGTGAAGAAGGTGGAGATGGTGATGAAAAAGACAAAAAGAAATCAAATTTGCCAAAAAAGGAAAAATCTGTTTTACAAGGGAAACTTACAAAACTGGCTGTTCAGATTGGTAAAGCAGGTATGATTATAGAAGAAAATTGAGTGCTTGTTTTAAAACACGCTTTCTGCTTAAAAGGTATCTTTTGATGCAGATAAGGCTGGAAATTGTTGCTTTGTGAGTGTATGAGAAATTAAAAATAGGTTTTTTTAATTTGTATCCACAGTGTACCAGGCCCTTTGAGTTACTATAGATATTAGAACACATTGCAGCTTACACTGTTATCCTTATTGTACATAAAGGGGATGGTCCTTTGTCAACTAGCTAATAAGTAATATGTGATCAGGTTAGAACTTGCAGCTAAATTTACCCAGGGTCCAAACTATGCATTCATCCGTAAAGTTTCTCCAAATTTTGGGGGGTAGTAGAGAGAGAGAGAGAGAACTTACTGTGAGGTGGTTCAACTGATTATCCAACTATAAAAAGAAATTTCATCACATACTTTGCTCATAGTTTTACAGACTACTTGTGAAAAGTTTTGTGTTTTTTAAACATTATATTTAGTTCAGCTGAATAGAATCATTTTAATGAGGTTGAAATTACTAGAAAACACCCATTAATAGAACCTCTGTTTAGGGGGAGAAAAAGCAGAGCTCTTAAAAACTAGAGCATTATCACCTTTTTAAAGAACACTGTGGATAGATGATCATACATTATTAAAATCACTTAAATTATATCACTCTATTGCTTTCAGGAGCACATTGGGTACAGTTTTTTTCTTCTGTCTTAAATAAGCTTATTATTTAGTAATAAATATTTGCTTTTGTAATATATAGCCAAATCATAATACTCACTCCTTAAGTGTTGGGAAAAAGGGTGGACTTGATTATTGAAGTGGTTGTGGCATTTAGCAGACATTGGATTGGTAAATTAGACCTAGATACGTAGACTTTTTGCTTTAAATTCACATTTATAATAGTCTAAATATCCCACAACACAGAGTAAAATATTTTGTAATATGTAGATAACCCTTATTTTTCCAAGTTAATGAAGCCACAAGGATAGACAAAAATTTAGTAATAATTCAGATGATATGTGTGTGTATACACATGTACAAACATACATATTTCAAACATAGATTTGAGTATTTAATTCCAAGCCTCCCATTGATCAGATTCTTACTGGCTTCTCTTTCAACATTATACAGGTTGCCTTTTGAATATGTAAAGTACCAGTTTACACTAAGTTATCTAGTATTTTCTTGTCATTAACTATTATTTTGTCTCAACCTTAGTAGAAAGCAAAAGATTCAGTTAAGTCTAAGAATTGTAAATACTTTTCTTCCAATCCTCCTCAGGTCAAGTCTATACCTGAAAGCAAAAATTAAGTTTGACAATGAAAGTGATGAGTTAGGTGCTAAAAAAGGAGGTAACAATTTCTCAGAAATTGAAATAAATATTTTCGAGTCAGCTATCTCTTTGCAGCGGCTAATATGTAACTGGCAATGGTCCTGTCTAAATATTTAAATGATTGCATTTTTCTTTTTTTGTATCCTGAAAGGTTTGTTGATGTCTGCTATCACAGTTATCATTCTAGTGTTATATTTTGTAATCGATACCTTCTGGGTTCAGAAGAGACCTTGGCTTGCTGAGTGCACACCAATTTACATACAATATTTTGTGAAGTTCTTCATCATTGGGGTTACAGTGTTAGTGGTTGCAGTGCCAGAAGGTCTTCCACTTGCAGTCACCATCTCACTGGCTTATTCAGTCAAGGTTAGTACAAAATAGTCAATAGATATATTGTGTTTAAAACTTCAGCTGATTTGGAAAATGAACATCAAATTTCTCCTCTTTTGGTTCTGAAAGTGGAGGATTTCCATGAGTGTAAATTGTTTTCTTTATAAATGCAGTTGCTCATTATACCTCCCCTATCTGAATATCTCTTTCAATAGAAACTTGTACTTTCTGTGGAGGGTAGCCTTGACACAGTGGTAATAAGCACAATTCTGTCAGGCAAAGCACTAATGTAAATATTATTATGTTATAGTTGTGTGGTCATGTCACAACACCTCCTCTTTCCCACCTATAAAATTAATGTAAGAGTATTTACTGTTCACCTGTGGCCCAAGAGCAAAGAAGATTCAGTCAGGTTCAACTTTTCGAGGCCTCCTTGCTTCCACTCTTCCATTCCCATAATTGCCCCACAATCTGGTCTTCGTACTTGTAGGCAGATTCATTTTTCCAAAAAATAACTCAGTTTATATCATTTACTTATAGAAAGCCATCAGACTCCTTACCATGGCCAGCAGAGCCTTACTAGTCTGGCCTTGCTGACCTGGTGCTCATCTGTCCAGCTGTTCGACTCTGGCCCAGTCTTTCTGATGGCTTTCAGACATCCTAATTGCAATCTTTCTTTCAAAATGGTTTTTTAGGCTCTCTTTAAAAAAAAAAATACTTTTCATGAAAGAATGCTGCTCTCATAAATTTTGAAATGTTAATTAGCAGTTTTCCTTAAATAGCATTGCTAAGAGTGAGAAATATAAATTAGTTTCTGCTTTAGCACTCTCATCTTCAGTATGCCAAAGGGTTTTACAATAGGCCTGTCATGATAAGAATGTTTTGTTTACTCTTTGAGTTTATTTTTTCAGTCTTTGTTTCAAAAATAAAATAGTAAATATATCAACATGATGGTAAAATACAGTATAATCATAGCTTGTTCTTTTAAAAGTATTTTGAAATAATTATAAATAATTGGGGTACATATAAGTTCTAGACACATTGATAAGTCATTTTACCAATATTGTAATTAGTTCATTTTTAGTGTGATTAATATTAATTTTTCAATTGATTAGAAAGATATAGGCAGATTGATTTATGTTACTTGAATAGAAGATGAATGAGAGCATTTTAAGTAATGTTCTTTAAGCTTTTGTTAAGTGTTTTTTTAGCCCTAATGTTACCAATTACTGTTCTTTTCCTGAAGTATAATTTTCATGGCTCCTCTTTTAATGTTTTGCAAAATTAAACATGTTTTCTTTACTACAGACTTCATTCTTTTAATCTTTAAATGTGCAGGACACGAGTAATTTGGGAAGTACACATTTCTCTTCCTCATATTTATTTCTTCCCAGAAATGATTTTCTGTAGTATCTTGCATAGTAGTAGTCACAGGGGAAAAAAACAACTTTGTAAAAGAACTCTGTATAGTTTTTAACTCATTCTACATGTATTGAAAATTAATCATGGGGCTGGAGCGGTGGCTCAGCAGTTTCGGCACTTGCCTGGCAAGCACGAGGACCCGGGTTCAAACCCCAGCACCATGTACACAACTGAGTGTTGGAGCAACTAAGGCCATGTGAAAAACTCAATAAAGTTGTTTAAAAAAAATTAATCATAAAGTATATTTAAATGCCTTTTGAGACAGTTGTGAAAAATCTTGGCTTTTTGGCTTCCTTTTTAGTTGTAAAGGAAAGAACTATCATTGCTCTTATGATGTGAGGACACTTCACTGAGCCTGTTGGAGGAATATAGTCAATGTGATTTTTATATAGGTACAAATACCTGTATTCATTTATTAGATTATGTTATACGTCAGAAAAGTTAAATTACAGCAAGGTAGTATTCTCTTTAGCTTATGTGACTAGGTCCAATGTGTTAAAATTCTTGCAGTATTAAATTGGTACTTTTAGCAGTGTGTTTATATAAGGCAGGGAGTTTTAATTTGATTTCCTCATCTTACTGTAATGAGATGATTGGTATTATGTGTAGCTTAACGCTGTTCTTTTTGTCACTGTAGAAAATGATGAAAGATAATAACTTAGTAAGGCATCTGGATGCCTGTGAAACCATGGGAAATGCTACAGCCATTTGTTCAGATAAAACAGGAACATTGACGATGAACAGAATGACAGTTGTTCAAGCATACATAAATGAAAAACATTATAAAAAGGTTCCTGAACCAGAAGCTATTCCACCAAATATTTTGTCCTATCTTGTAACAGGAATTTCTGTGAATTGTGCTTATACATCAAAAATATTGGTAAGATTTCTTTGATAATTAACTTACATATGAGAACATTAATTATTAAAGTTGTAATGATTAGACTATATGTAATCTTTCAGTTCTATCATTGAACTGAACAGTGTTAGGTTTTTAAAAGACATATCCTTATAGAATGTATGTTTCTTTTGATAGAATTTGTATTGTAAGTAAGATCTTATGTTTTTTCATATTTTTAATTTCTTTTGTTTAGAAATCTCAAGCCTTATAATTGGCACAACAGAACACATTCTTAATTTTAAATTTTTATTAAGCTCATTTTGTGATAGACCAGATTGTAGAAAATCAGCTATCAGTTTTCTAGAGATAATTTTGAAGATAAATTTCAACTAAAAATGACATTTTTAAATATGCCCTGTTTGATTTCTCAGTAGTCCTTTATCACCTGTAAAGATGCCCTTTGATCTTTTTACAATTAATAAAGTATAGGCTTGTGCCAACTTGAAATAAAATATTTTCAGTTTTGCAGATTTTAAACACTTATTACAGAATACATAAAGTTTATGTTTGGCTTTTTATATCTTCTGACACTTACATATGAAAACCATGAGCAAAATAATATTGCAGATTGTTTAGTGAAAAAGATAACTTGAATTGGAAAATTATGGGATCTTGGTTCTGTATCTCTTTTTGCCTTTTGGCCTTTTACTAGTTGAAGGTCTAGGCTTTAATTAACTTCAATAAGTAAGATAATCACATCTGCCCTTAATGTTGTCTTGATGATTATATAAGGAGGTGTTTACAAAAGCATTATGAAAAAACTAAAAACTTCTTAATGCATTTAAAGCAACAGCACCTTATTTTAAGAGTAAAAATTGGCAATGTAGATTTTACTTTGAATTATTAAATATAAATCAGTGAAAACAAGAGAAAAAAGAAAGGAATTTAAATATATCGCATTGTGTCAGGAACAGCTATGAACTTTAAATATTATTTCATTTGATTCTTGGATCATAAGTGCTCCTGTTTTACAGATGTGAAGACAAGGATCTTCAGTCAAGTTGCTTACCAGAAGTTCACATAACTAGTTACTAGCAGCTGGAACACATGACATTCTGTCTTACCCAGAGCTGCTTTCTAGCTCACCATTTGGTGTCCTTTGAAATGTTGATATTAGCAGACATTTTCCATATAATTCTGTTTTAGAATGTCACATTCTATTTTAAATTTAAATTTTCATAAGGAACCACAATAATACTAGCTTCTAAACCTTTTTCTCTTACAGCCACCAGAGAAAGAGGGTGGATTACCTCGTCATGTTGGTAATAAAACTGAATGTGCCTTGTTGGGATTTCTTTTGGATTTAAAACGGGATTATCAGGATGTTAGAAATGAAATACCAGAAGAAGCCCTATACAAAGTCTATACCTTCAATTCTGTTAGAAAGTCCATGAGTACTGTCCTGAAAAATTCAGACGGAAGTTATCGAATATTCAGCAAGGGGGCATCTGAGATAATTCTGAAAAAGTAAGAGCAAAATACTTAAATGAACAAGCTGCTGCTTATTGTTGCTTTGTGGAAAATCTCCTGTGTTGATTTGTTGTTGCTTTCTTTTTGCAAGTGTCAGGCATTTAATAGGGCCTCAGAGCTCTTTACCACAGTATCCGCATACCTACACTGTGGTGTTCTGCTCTTTTCACACTCTGGCTTCTCTTATTTTTTAGTATTTTGCTGTAGGGAAACAACACCCATTACATTAAATCTGGTAGATTTAACAAAGCACACTTTGATGTTTGGTCTTAGACATGTTGATTCTATTGTTTAGGATCATGAAAATTCCCCTTTTATATCATAATGAAGTTTATCTTTATGCCATTGCAGTGTTACATGTAAATACCTCATGTCCTTTTGTGTATTAATCTTTGTTTCTTACTGTCCTTTTACAAACCAGTAGCATCCATTCCATGTTTTCTTATAATTTTCCCAATGTATATCTGTTATTACAGGTGTTGACATTAATTTTAATTTCTTAAATTCCAGGAGAGAAATAGAGACTGTTTTAAAAAAGAAAAAAAGTAATTCTGGAAAAGTGTAATTCATTTGCAATTTACAACATTTAAAATATTTCCACTAGTTTGCTTGTATGTGGCTTATAATCTAGTGTTATCTTTATGAAAACTTGACAGATTGTAGTCTAACAAACAAGTCTGAAACAACTATGTACATAAAATACTGAAAGAATCGTATATGATAAATGGATGGCAAATTTTAAGTTGAGATATGCGGCAGTTATGGGTTTTGGTATGAAGTGAGAACATCGAGGTGAAGGAAGCCACAGCAGAGGAAAGGCAGTAAGAGTACACAGATGGTGCTGGGGGAATATCTATCTGTGTAGCTCAGCAGAGGAGTGGTGGGACTTTATGGTACACTGACCACACGGGTTTTTTTTTCCCTCTGTGGTACACTTGGTTATCCAATTTCATTGCGAAGGGTTTGAAATCTGTCTCATCCTTAGCTTGCTTCATAGCAGATAAATGGTATAGGAGAGATTTTTGAATCAAAACTAACGAGGCTTTGACCCTTCCTCTGCAACATGGGAGCTAGGGCAGAGTTTCCTCCTACCTTCCATTTCCTGCATTGGAAACTGGGGTGATGACCACCAGATCTGTGACGGTGAAGTAAAACAATGCAAATAAAATATCTGGTTTGGAGCCTGGTATAGTGAGTATACAGAAAGAATTCCCACAGCAATGCTTATATTTTGTTGTAGAGACTTAAATGTTAGGCTAAGTAGTTAAAACTTAATTAGGCCAGGTAATTGAACTTTTTTCTCATCAGATATTGGAATCATCAGAGCTATGATTAAAAATAATTGTTTCTTCAGGCAGTAAGATGGGCTGGGGGGAAAGAATGAACTGAAGTCAGATACCAATGCAGGGATATTGGTATTACAATAACTCTAGCTGGAAGAGCCAAAGGAAGTAAGGAAAGTGAGGAAGTAAGTGAAATTTAGACATGCCTCAAAGTGATTGTAATGTTATTCCCTTTACATGGTCACTGAGGACGTGATTTCCAACCTTCTATGTGTTAATGGTTAAGATATTGGCATAACATCTGGGTAGGACTTTCAGCAGTGGTAGAAAGTTTTGAGAATCAAAACAAGATGTGGATTTGGGAAGCAGTACTCTAAGAACAAGATGAAGAGACATCACTAAGGGAGATGAGTATAGAGAGGTTCTGATTTTACTACCCAATTAAAGAAAAGGTTGTCATTAGTTTCACTTAAAATGAAACTGTTTTGGCATATTCTCTCTCTCTCTCTCTCTCTCTGTCTCCCTGCCCCCAATAGAATGCTTATTTTAAAAATAAGACTTTGTTTTATCGTATGGTTAAAATAATAATGGTGAAGAAACAACCTCTCAGGTAAGGGGTTGATTAGATGTGGCCTTTTACCTTAAAAGAAGAAAATATTTTATTTTTGTGCTAAATAAAATTAATGTCTAATTTTGTACCAAAGTGGATGAGCATATAGTTTATTCTCTTTTGCTAATCAGAATTCTTTGTGAAAATTTAACAGAATAGCTTGTTAAAAGAGGTTAAAGAATATAATAACTGATAAAGTAGAGAACAATCAAATGAGAACCATGCAGGTTAAGAACTGTCTATTTTATAAAGAGGAAAAGGAAAAGTAAATATGACTCAGGTCAGTAAAACGCAGCATTTGTAATTCTCTAAATTCCTGATGTCAGATCCTGTGATTTCTCACCCTTCCAGTTCACTTAAATGGCATTAACCATTATTTTTGTTAATTATTGATGTTTGGATTCAACATTTCCTTTTAGGTGTTTCAAAATCTTGAGTGCTAATGGTGAGGCAAAAGTATTCAGACCAAGGGACCGTGATGATATTGTAAAAACTGTGATTGAACCGATGGCATCAGAAGGCTTGAGAACCATATGTCTTGCATTCAGAGATTTTCCAGCAGGAGAACCAGAACCAGAGTGGGATAATGAAAATGATATTGTCACCGGCCTTACATGCATTGCTGTTGTGGGGATTGAAGATCCTGTGAGACCTGAGGTGGTGAAACATTCTGTGCTCTGCATGTGCAGAATCTTTTAACTATAGAGAGTCAAGGCACTAAGTGTAATCAGCTTTTTAGTAAAATTTGATGTTTATGATTTTTACTTTATTTTTTATTTCACCCACAATGAGTGAAATAATAGTGTTTGTGATGATATGCTATGATTTTTATGGTGTTTAATTAGACAGCTTCTCTCTGGGATCCTGTGTATTTATAGCATCATAACATAGCACAGTGCTTTGAACTGGGTAGGTTTTTCAGTTGGTATTTGTCTTAAATTAATAATAGATACCATTAAGTGCATAATTATGCATTAATGCATAATTTGTTTTCACAGTCACTAGACTGTCACTGTCCAGTAGAACTTTCTATGATGATAGAGATGTTCTCTGTGTGTTGCTCAGTATAGTAGCTACTAGCACCTGTGTTGACTGAGTTCTTGAAGTATGGCTAGTGCAACCAAAAAACTGAATTTTTATTGAATTAAACGTGTGACTAGTGGCTTCCATACTGCATGGCATCCACCTCTAGACTTCACTTTTTGTCTTTAAGTAGTTTTTTTTATTTAATTTAAGGGACATAAACTAGCTTTATCCTAGGCACTAGCAATATAAAGAATTTAGAAGTGTGGTCCGTAGCCCCAAAGAAGTCACCCTCTTGGGCGAGAGTTCAAACATTTTATGACCAAGGATATTAGTACATAGCTGGGTACATATACAACGTGTTATATGAACAGAGAATGTGACCTCTCAACCTAGTCTAAACTAATGGTATATTTTTATTGGGGTCTCACTGTGTGCCTGGTACTATACCAAGTCCTTTACGTGTATTGTTTCATTTAATGTTCACCTCTATGTGGTGTATTATTTATTGCTCTCATTTGACAGATGAAGCAGTTGAGATTTGTAGAGCTCTAGATCATCGACCTAGTATTTTCAAATCCCAACTTTGTCTAAAACATGTGCTTAAAAGACCACTAAGCTGTGTTACCCACTGCAAGGGTCAGGTAAGATGCCTAGAGGTTAATTACCTGATTCAAGTCTTAAAGGATCGATCAGGAGATATAGCTAAACCAAGAGAGAGAGAGCAGTAAATACATTCTGTCAAAGAAGCAATGTAAGTAAAAGCACAAATAAAAACTGTTTTTGTTCAGTAACTGTTAATTAATTGATTCAAATCTTAATGCATAATGCCAGGCACTGTTTTAGGAACTCTTTAAGTACTGCAGTGAACAAAGTACGTACGAAATTTGTATTCTGGAGAAATAAGACAGCCAAATAGATAGAATGATGATGATACATGGTCCTTAACCAAGGAAGAGATTTAATAAAAAAGAAAACCTGTGAGGGATATGACCAGTCTCTGCGCTCATAAGCCTTACATTCTGGATGGCATATGGTAGGAAGGGTTGAGGATTAGGGTGGGAATGTGATATATAAAACAATTACAAGTGTTAAGAGGTATGAAGGATACACACAGATTGATGAGATAAGGTAGCTGAGGAAGACATTAAGAATTTGAGTCAAGGGGCTGGAGCAGTGGCTCAGCGGTTAAGGCACTTGCCTGGCATATGCAAGTACATGAGTTCCAACCCCAGCACCACATACCCAACAAAGTCTCAGAGCAACAAAAGGCACGTAAGAAAAAAAAAACTAAATAAAAATTGTTTGTCTCTCTCACTCACTGCACCTCTCTCTTAAAAAAAAAAAAAAGAATTTGAGTCAAGGTCTGATGGCTTACAATGATGAGCCAAGCATACAAACAACTGCAGGAAGAACATTGCAGGCAAACAGCACAAAAATGCAGGGGCCCAAAGGTGAGAAAAAGTATTGAGCTATTTAAAAAAAAAGAAAGGAATCCAGTATGACTATAAATGTAAAGAATGAGGAGATGAGATGATTTTCAGCATTACTATGCTGTAAGTCCTCTAAACTTTATTCTAAAATGCAGGTTCAGGTTGGGAAGTAACATGACATGTTTTTGAAATATTGAAATAGAACTTTGAGTACTGTATAAGAAAGAGATCAAAGAGAAAGAGAAGTAGAAACAGGAAAGATTATTGATTCCAGGAAATAAATGTTCATGACTTTAAACTACAATTGTGGCAGAGATGAAAATAAAGGGATGATTTCAAAGTAAATGGAGATGGACCAGTAGTGATAAATATATTGCCATTCAGTATGTTTTTGACATTGTTGAGGTATCTGAGGTATTCAAACATGTGTGGTGGTAGGTATTTGGATGTAGGAATCACCTAGAGGTCTAAACTGGAATAATTACGTATGAGACTAAAAGGAATCTCTTGGAGAAAAATGTGTAGCCAGGAAAGGGGGCTTAATGTTGACTTGTTAGTACAACTAGAAGTCTTATAGGGAAGAGGAAATAGGCTCTAATTTGCATAATTTGGTGGATGATAGAGGGTATTACCAGTGTCCTAAGAGAATTAGAAGACAAAGCCTTTTGAGAGATCAAGATAAATTCAGCTTTGGATTTTGGAGTTTTATTCAGCTTTATAATATTTGTCAACTTTTGGGTTCAGTTTGGTTTCAGGGAAACCATATAAAGTTTTATTCATTGACTTATATCTTAAACCTTACTCCATATAATATTAAACCAGGATGTCTATAACTTTGTCTTTTGGAAAGCACATTAACCTGTTAGGTTCTTGGAATTTTAATTGATGGATAGTTTTTTGTTTGTTTGTATTTTTAACATGTAAGGGACACTTTTATTTTTTTCAGTATAATAAAATAAGATGGGTACTTTTATATCAAAATAAGACAATGTAATATGAAACAGTTTTATTCTAGACTGTGGAGTTTTGGTGTAGAGAATCTTGAAAAGCTGAACAAATCCAGCTTTCTTACATATGCATAGATACTTGAATAAGACACTTAGCCTTGCTTCAATTCCTTAGCTGTGAAAGTAGAGGTAGTGTCTGAATTTTAATTTGGAATTATTTGGTGGTTAGTAAGTAGTCAATAAATACTAGTTTGCTTTTATTTCTTTAAATAGCTTTATCAAGCTCTAATTCATATATCATATACTTCACTCATTTAAATTGTATGATCTAATGGTTCATACTATACTCAGACTTCTACAACCATCTCCACAATCAGTTGTAAACATTTTCCTTACCCAAACATGATGCTTAATAATCATTAACAGTATTCCCCATTTCTCTCCAATCCTATACCCCCTCTTCCAGCCCCAGGCAAACAGTTTCCTTATTCCTGACTACATAATTACCAATCTGGATAACTTAAACATATTCCTCTTATCACATTATAATTATTTTTTATTTAACCAAGATCTCCCCAATCCCTCCCTGCATTAACTTCCCAAGCCCTTGGTAACCACCATTGTACTCTGCCCTTTTTAAATACTATTTGCCACAAAGTATTAACCCAAGACTTGTTTTTCTCTCCTAATCATTGTTTCCTAGATACTCCCTATTCAATAACTGCTTCTATATACAAATTTAAGGTGTTAAATGAGATATTCAGGAGATCTTTTATGTAACTGTATTTAGCTGACTAATGTTTTTCCTTTTTTTTTTTTTTTCCTTAGAAAGGGACAGTGAGAGAGAAAGAATCCTTAACTCATTGGTGCATCCCTAGGACTTAGCACAGTGCCCAGCATTCAATAAATGTTAGTTTGTATAAATGCATGAGATTTCCCCCTTCAGTGATTTGAATGACTAATTGAGACAGGTGGAAGGAAATATTTTAACTGTATAAATCTTTAAACTTACACGTATTTGATAGTAATTAAATTGCATATGTTTTTTAAGACATTGTACCTTTGGAACCCTGTCCCTGCCCCCTGAAAAATGCCCCAGTGGTGACTTTCTCCAATAATACATAATTCAGTAGCTATGTAAATGCTAAGCTCTGGTTATGTGCCAGATACCCCTTTGTTAAATAAATGAACTAAATTGTACTGGACATTTGTGATGCAAAGATACGGTAAGGGTCCTTCTTCAAGAAGCTCATTGACTCGCAGAGGACTCAAGTAAACAAGTATCTATAATACGATGCAATGACCTATAACAGAAGTCTGTAATAAGATGAAGACACACTTGTCTAAGTAGGTAGACCAAGGAAACCCCAGGCAAGTTATATTTAAACTGGATTTAAATAGAAATCACAAATAGGGAGTCTGCAGGCCTAACTTAATATTTTCAAGTTATCTTTGGATATCTGTGAATATGTGTGTGTGTTTAAAACAGTAAGTATTGAGAGATTACACACAAATTAGAATGTTTCTCCTTTCTGCTTTATTAATATTGAGCTCTCATTCCGCAGTGGCAAAAATAGGCTAGAACCGGGTTGCTCTTTCATGGACATTTTTCTTGTGTTTGTCATTTTCAACATGTTTTCCTTGTTTATGTTACCAACATAAATAACCTTGGTGCTAGTAGGATCAATATGGATTTTCCAGTTAGAGCAGGAAAGGATTTTTCTGGGTAAAGGGAATGTAGTTACACAGGCACACAAATAATTATATAAACTTTTTGTCTGTCAACTTGTATATTATAGAGAAAATTTTAGATAAATTTAGAAAGCTATTATCCTGTTGCCAAATTGAGATATTCATTTGTACTGAGAACTTTGTGATATGTATGTAACAGTTGAAGAATCTGAATTTTTAAGGAAGCATATTGGTGTGTTAGAAAAAGAACTCTACCGTAAATTACATTAGATGTTTTAAAGAAGGAACAGGATAAAGGCAGAGATACCTATTAAAAAGCCATTGCAATACTTAGGCAGTAAGCCCTGGGACATGATACAAGGGAGGTTTGGGGTAGAATCCATAGGAGTTATTGATTCTAAAAGGATATATGAGAGAAGGGAAATGGAAGAGGAGGTACAGATTACTCAGCCTTCTGTTAGGTAAGTTTAGAAAAGATGATCTTTTTACACACTCAAATTCTGATACCCACTTTCAGATGGATCTATGAATCTCGCTCTCCCAGTAATTTGAAGGAAGGATATAGATTTCAAATTCTTTAGCACACAGATGGTACTGGAGTAGGTAAAGTATACCCTTTAAAGATATGTACTAGGAGGAGAAAAACAAGACACCTGTAACTCTAAAGAGCTGAAACATTTCACTCAGGTTTTATCTGGGCACTAAAACCAGAAAGGGAAAGCCAACCAGGAAAGAATTACATGGTAGTTGCTAGGGAGAAAAGTGCTTTTAAAAGCTTTTGATAGCTGAGTAGTGCAAACAAATTAAGTATGATGGCAATTGAAAAATGAAGCCTGAACTAAGACGGTAGTGATGGAATAGGAAAGAGATTATTGGTAATAATTCAAGAAATATTGAATATCTTGTGATGAAATTGAAGTTGTCATTAGTTGTGGGACTGTATGCTACTTGACACACATTTGTCCACTTCCCCCCCCCTTTGAGAATACTAATTTTTATGGTAATATAATTTTCTTTTCTATATAAACCAGGTACCAGATGCAATAAAGAAATGTCAGAGGGCTGGAATTACTGTGCGGATGGTCACTGGTGATAATATTAATACTGCTCGGGCAATTGCTACCAAATGTGGTATTTTACATCCTGGGGAAGATTTCCTATGCCTAGAAGGTAAAGATTTTAACAGAAGAATACGAAATGAAAAAGGAGAGGTAAGGACTTTTTAAGGTTTTTAATTGATAAACTTGTACATTAAGAATTTGATTCAACAGTACATATTGACTATATACTATATGTTAGGCATTATACATGAAAAAATGCAGTCACATCTTAAGCAAAAAAAAAAACTAGCTAGGAGCTAAAAGGGGTAAACAATAGAGGGAATGAGCAATCTTGCTAGAATGCTTTATGAAAGTAGTTGCTGTGAGTCAAGGCCAGTTTCTTAAGTACAATATACGTAAGAGAGTAATGGGGATTGGGTTTGGAAAGGTTGATGTAAAATATATTTTAGGGGATTCCAAACTCAACTTTTCATGCTAAGGAAGTTCCATTTTTATAGATTTTTAAATTTTTTTCTTATAATGAGATATATATATATATATATATATATATATATATATCAAGGGTTCTCAAATTTTTTGTGCAAAAGAGTCACCTGGAAAACTTGTTAAAACATAGACATAGACTTCTAGGCCCCACCCCAGAGTATTTGATGATAAATATATTACCTGGGCTATGCCCAAGAATTTGCATTTCTAACAAGTTCCCTGGAGTTTCTTAAGCTATTCCTTTGTTGACTGTACTTTGAGAACCACTGATAATTAGGATAGATAGCTAATTTCGAATTATGGAACTAGGTTTGGGCACATTTTAACATTAATAAAATTTATAGATTGAGCAAGAGCGAATAGACAAGATTTGGCCAAAGCTTCGAGTGCTTGCAAGATCATCTCCTACTGACAAACATACACTGGTTAAAGGTGAGTAGATTTTACAGTTATTTCACAATTTCTTAATACAGAAATCTATTATGCTTCCTAAAATAGTAATAGATAGTACTATTAGATTGAATCATGGGTATCATGTTTCCCAATAAAATCTAAATACATTTCCTTTTTACATCTTAGGTGAATTGTGTTTATCTTCATGGATTAAAACAGAGTATTGCTCCTAATGTAACCTTAGTTACTCGTGTTGGTCTTTGCTCAACATCTAAGCAGTTTCGGTTTCTATGTTCATTTAATTATGTATTTTTAACCTTGAGTCTATAAAACTGTCTAGTCAGAATATTCTGCAAAATTGCCTTATTAATTAAAATGTTTTTACAGCACACATATTTACTTTTATTTAAGGTATAATTGACAGCACCGTCTCAGAACAACGCCAAGTGGTAGCTGTAACTGGTGATGGTACAAATGATGGTCCAGCACTAAAGAAAGCAGATGTAGGATTTGCAATGGTAGGAACTAACTTATTCAAGTTTTCCTATGAGTTTGCTAGCTGTGTTGTTTGCATGTTTGTTAACTAAATTACTATTGATTTCAAACACCATCCCTCAAGATTAGTTTGAAGGATAATCGGTAAGCCTAAATTGGTTTACAGGTCTAATTAGTTTATGCACTAGCTTCATTTGATGCCATCAAATCTGGTTAGAAGATTATTTCTTTAGACAACTGAAATTATATCATATGTTTGCCTTGTATTCTGTAAATCATCATCTCATCTGAACCTTACAATAACCTTCTCAATCAGAACATAAACTTAGAACAGTGGTGCATGTTTAAATTAAAAATATATTTGGGGGGGGGGGCTAGAGCAGTGGCTCAGCAGTTACAGTGTTGCCTGGCATGCGTGAGGACACTGGTTCAAACCCCAGCACCACATACACAATAAAGTGTCAGAGCAACAAGAGCAACATGAAAAACTAAATAAAAATTGATTCTCTCTCTCACTGTGCTTCTCTCTTTTAAAAAATGCATATGTATTTTACATATATTATGTATGTATATATGCTGGAGTGGTGGCTCAACTGTTCAAACTCTTGCCTGGCATGCTCAAGGATGCTGGTTTAAACCCAGGTTTGAACCCCAGCACCGCATACACAATGGAGTGTCAGAGCAACGAAGGCCACATGAAAAACTAAATGAAAATTGATTTCTCTCTCTCTCTCAAACTGTCCTTCTCTCTCTCTCTCTCTTTAAAAAAAAAAGTTGAATGTCATCATTTTACATATAGATAAAAATCTTTTTTGATTTAAAGAATATTTTTATTCCCTTGTTCTCAATTTAAGTATTTTCTTCTCCTTTATTTTTGGAAAATACTGGTTAATGATCACATTTCTCAAATCCAAAACTATGAGAAAACTAAATTTTTTGCCTTAAATGACATCCTGGCCTTTTTTTGCATTTCGTTGCAGTTTTGCATTTAACTTGCAAAATCTGTTCTGAAGTGATATGAGGCTGTTATTTGTCCCATGGACATGAATATTCATAGCCATTGTAGAAATATTAATGTGTTGTTATAGATTGGTAAACTCTTTGGGAAATTTTGTTATATAAGGTATGTGTCTCATTATCTTTGTAACATATGGGAGACTTTGAGTTCTGAAACACAATCTGGTCCTAAAAATTTCAGATGAGAGAATGTTGTGTGCCCAGTATGTTTGCATAAGTTGTCTCCCTGATGTTTTGCTGCTAAAATAGGAATTTGGATTTACCACAATGGCAGCCTTTAAACAGGAGGGAGAAAGGTGGTAAAAAGAAATTATATGTGTTTATTTCTCTCAATAAAAAAAAAGAAATTAGATTGAGTAGTGGACAGTTCCCACCCTCCCACATCCCAAATTTATAGGCAGCTGCTTTGGAATGAACTTTTGAAGACTTGTGAGGAGTAGCTGAAGAGACAGAAGGAATAATTAGGTGTTCTGCGTTGTACTCTAGGCAAACAGGATCAGTCACTTCAGGAACACAGGACCAGTAACTGCAGCACTTGAGCATTTAGCTCATGGCTGCTTTGATTTGACAGCTGACCAGGAAAACTGCGTTATGTAGAATGTGTTTTAACATTTAAAAAAAGCGGGGGAGGGGGTGGCGCTGGAGCTTTGGCTCCAGCGGTTAGGATGCTTGCCCAGCATGTGCAAGTGTGCAAGTTCAAACCCTAGCACCATGTACACAACGAAGTCCCGGAGCAATGAAGGCTTCATGAAAAGCTAAATAAAAATTGAGTAAAGACAGTAATGCAGAAAAAAGTACAGTACAGTGGCTGTTTTGTGTTTTTTTAAGCTCTGAAGATTTTAGGCCCAATTTTACCACTTTTTTTCATGATAATTCATCAAAAGTCTAACATTATTTCAAAAATTAGGAGAAAAGAATAAGTGCTTAGCAGTTCAGACCTGCATCCAGTCTTAGCTACTTACCCCTTTCCTTCCTCTTGGCATGCTTTACTCTGGCGGTGGATAGGGAGTGGCAAATTGCCTATTGCATAGATTTGGAAAAGGGCTCTGAGGATCTAACCGCCTTTTTTTTTTAATTTCACTAACATACAATTCTAATACAGAAAGGTGCCTAAGTCATAAGAATACAAGTGAACATGCTTATTCTATATAGGCAAAAAGTAGACTACTACCTAATAACCCCAGAAGTTCCAGTCAGCTCTGTCTGCAAAAATCGTGAACATCATTACTTTTGCCCATTTTTGAATGATGTACAGAATGATTCTATGTATTATTTTGAGTCCATCTTCTTTTATTTAGCATTGTCTCTTAGATTGTCTACATATTTTGCTGTAATTCACTCATTTTTATTAATATATCCCATTCTGCTATTGACAGCATTATTACTACTTTAAAGCTAAATGCTCCTTCAGTAGACCTTCAAGATATCCTGTTTTCATCCCTGCCTTCACCCCTACTAGTGCAGCCTGGTATTTCTAAGCCTCATAAGATGGTTCTGTACTACAAAAAAATAGCACTGCTTCTCTGCTATTCCTACCACTGGCTTATTACAGTTCAGCTTTCTTGAGTCTCCTGAGTTATTTACCATTTGTGTATCCACTTTTCAGTCCTTTAGATTTTTTCTTTATTCTTACATTTTTAACCCTACTTGAATTTTATTTTCCATATTTCCCTCTTTGTTTGATTTCTGCTAAGTCAGAATGCCTTTCTTAGTGGTATCTATAATATCTTCTTTCAGCCCAACTACAAGTCACTGTTAAGTATAATAGCAAAAGTTTTGTTTATTATATATTACTTATTTGAATATATAAGGGTTATATTTTAAACATGTTATCTAATTCACAGAATTTTTTTTAACAGGGTATTGCTGGAACTGATGTAGCTAAAGAAGCATCTGACATTATTCTCACAGATGACAACTTTACAAGCATTGTTAAGGCAGTTATGTGGGGACGAAATGTCTATGACAGCATCTCAAAGTTCCTTCAGTTCCAGCTTACTGTTAATGTAGTAGCAGTCATTGTTGCTTTCACGGGCGCCTGTATTACTCAAGTAGGTGATGATTTATTTATTAAAATTTGTTTATCCTAAAGCAAAAACCTTTTTTAAAAGTACTTAAGTATTTAAGCTGAAGCTTAATATTTTAGGTTATTATAAAAATATAATCCTGTTGTGTACCTTAATTTTTTAAATCCTAAAGGCTTCCTGAGATTTGCTGAATCCCTAAACATTTGTGAATGTCTATTAGGAAACATGTCTTTTCTAGGATTCACCACTTAAGGCTGTGCAGATGCTATGGGTAAACCTCATAATGGATACACTTGCTTCCCTGGCTCTGGCAACGGAACCACCTACTGAATCCCTCTTGCTTCGGAAACCTTATGGTAGAAATAAACCTCTCATCTCACGCACAATGATGAAGAATATTTTGGGTCATGCATTCTATCAACTTGTAGTAGTTTTTACACTCTTATTTGCTGGTAAGAATTCAGTGTCTAATAAAACTTCAAATAATTGTTTCTGCTCCAGGTTAATAGCATTAAAAATGTTTTAGTGTTACAAATATTTAAGAGTCTTAAATTCTGTTCCTGACTCCCCGTTTATCTTTAATTTCTCCTCATCGTGAGTGCTTAGTAAATTTTAGAAGGCAGTGCAATAGTGGGAGAGAGGGGGTCAGTAAAGAGTCTTAATCATTATGCTCCTGGCTCTGCTACTTAGCTGTCTGATCTTGAGCATGTCACCATAGTTTTGGGGCTTCAGTTTCCTCATTTTTAAAATAAGAGGATTGTACTAGATAATCCTACATCTTTTCCAACTTCTGTGCTATCATTCCAGCTCAAATAAAGAGTCTGATTAAGTATTATTATTACATACTACCTTGACATGTTAAATGATTTTTATATGATAATTACAAAATTTTTTCATTCTTTCAGGAGAAAAGTTTTTTGACATTGATAGTGGAAGAAATGCTCCTTTGCATGCTCCTCCTTCGGAACATTATACTATTGTTTTTAATACCTTTGTGCTGATGCAACTTTTCAATGAAATAAATGCCCGGAAAATTCATGGTGAAAGAAATGTGTTTGAAGGAATCTTTAATAATGCCATCTTCTGCACAATTGTTTTAGGCACTTTTGTGGTACAGGTGGGTAATTGGAAATAATAGCTTCAAATCTGATTATTATATGGGAGATTGTCAGTAAACAGGTAACTCATTCTAGAACATAATTTCAGATGTGCACATGGGTCTTGTATATATTGCCTTGATGATATCTGTAGTTTTATGTGAATCTAAGATATATATGAAAGAATATGGACACTGGATCTCTTGGTCTTTGAAGTCAGTGCCACAACTAACTAAACAAATGTTTTTTTTTTCCAACTCTCTAATAGAACACATTCTTATCAAACTAAGTCAACCAATTGTATAATTATTGATTTCCTTCCGAGCGTCTTAATATGCTCCTTCTTACATGGCATATTATACTAAAAAGAAAAATACTTAAATTTTTAAAAAATTGAAAACACTTGCATAAGTAACTGTTGGACTTTTTCACATTATTCTCTTGGTTTACAAAAGAAAATTATTTCAGTTTTATCTCTATCTGAAAATCCAGACTTCACTACCACATCAGTTATATGTAACCTCTCTGAATGTGCTACTAACAAAACTTGGGACATTGTCTGTACAAGTGTGCAAATAATTTTGACTTTAAAATACAGTGGAATTAGCCAGAATGGAATTTTAATATTTTTA